>JANHGN010005074.1:53414-70414 GCA_024605025.1 Megaceryle maxima | reverse complement strand
AGGCTGCACCTGCAGGGAGGAGTGGACAGGGCAGGTGACCCCAAACTGACCAACGAGGGATTCCAGCCCATATACATAATATTTAGTATAAAGCTGAGGGATGATGAGGGCCAAGAGCTCTTCTTCCTATCTTCTTCAATGGTTGGCATCTGAGGAGGACTCTGTCTGTTCTGCCTTTGATCCTGATCCATATGTTCCTAAATCCAGTACCAGAATCCAGCTCCTAAACACGGTTCCTGTCTGGCTCTGACCCCAGTGCCTGCTCCACAACATCAGTGGTGATGATGTCATTGAGGGGGGAAGCAGTTGGGTTCAATACTGAGTTTATATATATTTCTATATATTTCATTTTATGAATATTATTTTTTATTTTTCATTAAAGCTGTTCTAGTTTCCTTTTCTAATTTCTAAGTCTTTTTCCCTTATTCCCTTTCCCTTCCCCTTTAGGGAGGGAAGGGGGGCTTACAGAGAACGTCTGTTACAGGTCTAGCAGGCTGCCCTGTGCCTAAACCTTGACAACAATCCAAAGTCTGTCACTGTAGAACAGAATCTTGATGCTGCACCTGAAGGTTAACATTCTTTACCACACTCCTCCAAATCTGAACTGCAGACATACATGAGGTCCAGCATTGGACCACTGAAATGTCAGCAGAATATGATGACAAGAAGAATGGAAAGCAGAAGGAAGAGGATGGAAGAAAAATGCACTATATTCCAATTACTAATAATGTGATCTGATGCCTTGTCTGTATGTTACATACGTTGTTTCTGTCAGTCTTTGCCTTCTCTCCCTATTTAGACTCCTTGGCAGAAAGAGTTTCTCTTCCTCTTTGTTTAGAAAACATTTGATATTTCAATTTCTACTGCTTGTTCTCCTCATAAATAATCTCCACGCTGTCCTTTTCCGGTAGCAAGGACACACATGGGAGAGCAGTCTCCAGGATCGTACAGTTGAAGGACACCCTGGATCCTGCAATATCTCCCTGATACAGACAACAACTTAAACCCTTGGTGGAGTCAGAGATAAGTCTGTGGGTTGAAGTCACAGGGAGTTGAGACTTGAAAGCCTATTTCAGTCCAATACAAAGCACTGATTTAAATATGCTTGGGGTTTCTTTGTCTGTTAGCTCCATCTAGACAGAAACTTAGTGCAGATCTTCAGATCTTCTGTGTTAAGAAGCAGGACAGCAAGCACTGTCTCATTAGAAATATCTGTAGAACAAAGGAAAGCCTTGAAAATCTGTCCTATTGCATCCTGGTTTTAATATTGGACTATTATAACTGTAGACTGCATAAGGTACCAGTGTTGGGATTAAGAGATCAGCTGTGATAATTCAATTAATGTGTGTCTATAAAACACCTGAATCACTAATAAAAATAGTAATTACATTAAGATATGGACTGATAATGTTCTTTATAAAAAGAAAGTGTAAGGTGTTTTACTCTGTCTTGAAATCTTGATGTTTCATAGCAAACTCATTGGGTGCATGATGGCTGCTGAAGAACCCTGTAACAGGGCTGCAAAAGTCTAAATGGTACCTCAGGGGGACCAGTCCCTCAGCTGTTCCCAAGATAACTGATTCTCAGCTTCCTGTAGCTATTATAAGTGATCACTAAAATAATATTGGAATTTCCATTGCTACAAAGACTTCTGTATATTCCTTCTATATATAAACCATGAGGAAGGCTGTCTCAGTAACTAGAGCCCACGGTGTCATCTCTTACGAAGTACAGGATTCTTCCTTCTGAATGCAAAATCATCTAAATATTATTAAAGCTGACACAGTCCTTCCATTTTCAGAATATTAATGCCATTGAAATACCACCAGTCATTTTTGCAAGCTTAGATTCATCTTACTTTACATTAGCCATCTAAAAGTTTGGCCTCTTGTATAAGACCTTGATCTAAGTGCCTTCTGTAGCCAACAGGGACTTGTCCAGATGGTAACTCATCCTTACAAAGACGGGCACTTCTTTGGGGGTGAGCCTATTCCTATCCCTTAGTTTGGACAAATTCAAGTGAGAACTCCAGCTTTCATGTTTAAATTGACAGAGGGAATCTATGTCTCTTTCCACACTGCAAATGTGACAGTGTCTCTCAGTGAGTGTCTTAATGACAGTTAAGGGTCACGGTTAAGATCCACCAACAGATTTTAAGATAACAATTTTGGTTTAGTGATGCTGCTGACACAGTGGCAATGTATGTGGTAGGCCTTTGTGTCAGTGCAGTTTGGAATCTGATATAATCAGCTCTACAAGAAGCTAACTACAAGCACTGAGAAGTGTCACAGTCTCTGGGAACCTCTGATACTTCCAGGAAAGTCCTGAATTCCTCCAGTCGCACCAAGCAAAATGAAGTGATCAAATCTATTACCATTGTGCAATTCAACCACATGGACAAAATGTGAGAACATAGGATTTATGAAAATAAATTTTCATGATGCAGAGCAAAACTCGGTTCTGTAGCCCTCCAGAGACCCTGCTCCACAACTGCAGTATATCAGCACTGACAGTCTCAAGGCTCTCATAACTGTAATTCTGTAATCAGAACTGAACTGGGCAATAGTCCACATTTCCTTACTTCCCATCTTCATCTGACCTGCCTTCTGTGCTCCCTCTGCGGAGCTGTAATGAAACCCAGCTTCCCCACCCACGGGAGATGTAAAGTTTTGCTGCGGAGCCATTAAGTAGCTACTTGTCCTCTTGCACAGTAGAATTAAATAAGACACAGTACTTCCACATTACTTATGCTACTGAGAAATTTCAATCCCACAGGTAGCTGATAATAGGAGAAAACCCAAAACACATAACCACAGAATGCAGCTGAATGCAGATGATAACACATAAACTCACGTGAATAACACTTGCAAACGTGTCAGAAAATTAGCTACCAAAAAAATTAACATTTTACTAGAGCTACTTAAGTCTTTCATTTTATACTCTTTGTATTACTTGTCATAAGGTTTGAAAAAGCTAAATGATTTCATCCTTCTCTATTTAAAATGAGTATTGATTTTTTTTTTTCCCCTGTGTTTTGAAAAGAGCCAAAACCAATGCAAATGTTTTTATCCAGGAGGCTGTAATGGCACAATTGCAAAGCAAGGCTCCTGTCAGACTGCATCTCAAAATAAAGCAGAGAAGATACTGTTATAGTTTTACCTACAACTGTTGCTGTATTATTCATGCACAAGTGAGAGGCTTCTGCCAAGATCTCTCCTCATCCTTCAAATGGTTGGGTCTGGACCATTATCTTGCATGTGTACTTTGAAGTTCTTTGTTGCTTTTGTGGAATGCTTGATGTTTTAGACATGTTTTAACATATACATATACCTGATTACAAGTCAGTTCTGCTCCAGGTACATTTCAAAGGGATTGCTGTTAGCCACATTTAACCCCACCTGGCTGAGATGAACTAGCACATTTAAACTTCCAGCGGTATCTTGGGATCTACTTGCTTGACAGTATCTGTTTCGCTGGTAAAAGTGGGAAGTTGCTATTTCTTTGATCTAAGGGAACAAAACTTAGGCACTTAGACACTGCCTATTGGTCTTAGCTCCCCTAATCACCTTTAAAACATTGGCCAAATTTGATCAAATTTACTTAGTGGAGTAGGCCTGGGAATCAAATCCAAGTTTGCACCTTGCTCTTTGGACCACACTTCCTGAATGAGATGAAGTAATAGAATCACGCTCTGCCCAGCACCCTCTTTGGCTGGATACCAGCCTGCTCTGAATAAACACATCCTTTGGTCCTCATGGTGTGGATGTCAAAGCTGGCTACTATTATAGCTCTGCCTCTCTGCCATACTGTGTATGGTCACGGTACAGACCCTATACATGACCCCCTTTCAGAGCTGTGGGACCAACAAAGCATGAAGGCCACCTCATCACCTACTTCCTTCCAAGTATAGCTGAAGTTTTACTGTTAAAGGGCAGGACTACCTAAATGCAAGGTAGCTACTTTGGTAGCTAAAGAATTTTTCAATGCAACTGAGAGCTATGGATCCTTGGGAAAAAGAAAATTGTTTTGAACTTCAATTAATTCCATCTGATCTCATTTTTCTGTGACTTTGCTAATCACCTATAGATATTTCTTTCTGGATTTCCACATTCAATCTCTTTTCACAGAGTATTGCCTGGCTCTGTAGCATCTTCCACGTATTTTTAATTAGGAATGTCTAATACAAAAAAGAATGCTCTAATCTGACAAAAGAAAGAGAGATAACAGGCATTGGAAAGATCTCTGTTAAGAATGAAAGCAAATTCCTGAAGCACCATGAAGTTCCTAGTTTGACAACAGACCTATTCCCAGTCTGTTACACTCAAAATTTTACAGTAATGAGAACTCTGGAGAATCCAGTTCTATTTCTACAAAAATTGTAATTCCTTCTCTCAGACACATACTTTTCCAAGTGACAGAGTCCAGACCAATATGAGCAACAAGAAAAATTTCTACACATTAACAATAAAAGAAAGGCCAGGGAAGGCCTCCAGCCCCTACTAGATTAAGGAGGAAATAGGGTAATAAAAGGCAAGGAGAAGGCTGAGGTACTTAACGCCTTCTTTGCCTCAGTCTTTAGTAATGGGAACACTTGCACTGGGGAAAGACACTCCCCCAGGCTGAGACAGGGGCCAGGAACACAACGACGCCCCTACAGTTCAGGAGGAGATGGTCCATGACCTGCTGCTCAACATCCATATGCATAAATCTATGGGGCCGGATGGGTTACACCCTAGAGTGCTGAGAGAACTGCCAGGAGTGCTCACCAGGCCACTGTCCATCATTTATCAGCAGTCCTGGCTGACTGGGGAGGTCAGCCAATAGAACACCCATATATAAGAAGGGACAGAAGGATGATCTGGAGAACTACAGGCCTGTCAGTTTGACTTCACTACCGGGGAAGCTGATGGAGCAGATCATCCTGGGTTCCATTATGCAGCATGTGCAGGACAACCAGGCGATCAGGCCCAGTCAGCACGGGTTTATGAAGGGCAGGTCCTGTTTAACGAACCTGATCTCCCTCTATGACAGGATGACCTGGTTGCTGGATGAAGGTAAGGCTGTGCACGTTGTCTATCTTGACTTTAGTAAGGCATTTGACACTGTTTCCCACAGGGTTCTATTAGAGAAATTGGCTGCTCTTGGCTTGGATGGGCGTACACTTGCCTGGGTAAAAAAATGTTTAGATGGACAAGTCCAAAGAGTTGTAGTCAATGGAGTTAAATCAGCTGGCGGCCAGTAACGAGTGCTGTCCCCCAGGGCTCAGTACTGGGGCTGCTCCTGTTTAACATCTTCATCAACAATTTGGGTAAGGGTATAGAGTGCACCCTTAGTACGTTTGCATATGACACAAAGCTGGGTGGAAGTGTCAATCTGCTTGAGGGTTGGGAAGCTCTACATTGCTGGGCCAAGGCCAATTCCATGAGTTTCAATAAGGCCAAACACCGGGTCCTGCACGTCGGCCACAACAACCCCCAGCAGCGCTACAGGCTTGGGGAGGAGTGGCTGGAGAGCTGACAGGCAGAGAAGGACCTGGGGTGTTGATTGACAGCCGGCTGAACATGAGCCAGCAGTGTGCCCAGGTGGCCAAGAAGGTCAACAGCATCCTGGCCTGTATCAGGAACAGTGTAGGCAGCAGGAACAGGGAGGTGATCATTCCTCTGTACTTGGCTTTGATGAGGCTGCACCTCGAATACTGTGTCCAGTTTTGGGCCCTGCTCTACGGGAAGGACGTTGAGGTGCTGGCGAGGGTACAGAGGCAGCTACCGAGCTAGGAAAGGGTTTGGAGCGTGTCTCTTAGGAGAGGCTGAAGGGTCTGGGGCTGTTTAGCCTTGAGAAAGGAAGGCTGAGGGGAGACCTTATTGCTCTCTACAGCTGCCTGAAGGGAAGTTGTAGCGAGGCAGGAGTTGGTCTGTTCTCCCCAGTGACAAGCTATAGAACAAAAGGAAATGGCCTGAAGTTGAACCAGGGGAGGTTCAGGTTGAATATTAGGAAGAATTTCTTTACTGAAAGGGTTGTCAGGCATTGGAACAGCCTGCTCATGGAGGTGGTGGAGTCACCATCTTTGGAGGTGTTTAAGAGCCGGGTAGATGTTGTGCTTAGGGACATGGTTTAGTGGTTTTGATAGGGCTGGGAATAAGGTTGGACTTGATGATCTTGAGGGTCTCTTCCAGCTGAAACGATTCTGTGATTCTGTGACCAGAAGTAAGGCACATTTTGGAGAAGGTTGATATATCTGTTCTGGTTTAAAGAAGCATATTTGCTCACCTTTGTCAGCTTTTTTAGCTAACACCTACTAAGTAGAACAGAAGATATTTGAAGATTTTTATTTCCTTACTGAAAACTTCAGACACAAAATGACAACCTCACCAAATGGATCACAACCTCATGAAACTCTCTCTTACATCTTACTGCAATGAACTCCTCCTGCTCTAGAACATTCTTCCCCTCTTTTTGCAAAGGCAGAATTTGAGCTGATCTGAAAGGAGAGTTAGATTGAGTATAGAATATGAAGAACACACTGCAGACTGGAGAAATTACATGAGAATATAAAATCTAAATGACATGACGAGGAATTTGAGATTGTAACCGATCATCACCTAGACAACAAAGCAACAAGCATTATACCAGATGATTTAACAAGGTTGACACAAGACACCCCTAATATTGTACACAAGGGAGATGCACATCAGGCATGTTGAAATACACCTTTTCTGCATATATGGTAAGAATAGAACAAATGGATAAAATAATAAACCAATTAAAGACTGCATGATAAGTGCATGGCAGAAATTGTTACTAATGGAGGAACACAAGATAACATGTATGTAAAGGGGAACACTCACTTGGACTCCCTGGCTTCAGTAGTCTGATAAGTTTTACCACTGAGTGCTGTTCTGTCACCAGTAACAGTGAACATTTATTCCCACTTTGCTATCATAAAGAAAAGTGCTGAGCAAAACAAATGGATAAGTAGTTTTTCCACCAATACAACACTGATAAATGTCAGGGAGAAAAAAAAAAGCCACAGGAGAAACAATATTTTTGTTTAAAGTTTTTTTTTAAAGATTTGAGTGCTGTGTTTTCAATGAAAAATTCAAAATATTGACTAGCTGCTCAAAACCAGGGCATTGTCTGCTCTGTACCCTGAAGGACCTGCATACTGGTCAGTGTTCATCCTTCTACTTGCTTGTGAAATTCTGGACTGAGATGAGAGAATCCAGATCTGCAGAGCAAGATGAATGGTGTATTCTCATGATATTATATTTAGTGAACACAAGCTGTAAAACAGATAAAGGGGAAAATTCCCTCCCTATGGTCGCAAAGTTAGTGAATTTCTTGCATTACTGTACACCTTTGGGGCATTTAAACAAAGTAACTAATAACTGCTCACAGTACCCAGGAGGCAGAATCAAGCTGCATATAGCTTGATGCATTTGCAGTAAAAACCTGAGGCCATGCAAAATTTGTCTCATTTGATGTTTCAGTTTAAACTCAAAACAATCCAAATACATCAACATTTTGAGTGAATCTGAAGCTTTATGATATATCAGAACATATGAAACTAATGTTGTTATGGGAAACCAAGTGAAAATGTGTAAGGTTTATTGAGTTTTGCTTTGTTAAAATCCAAATGCCAGAAGAAAGCTAGGAGAGGAATGTACTGTATTTATCGGATATAAACCAGAAGAATGCTAGCAGATGCCATTGTGAAACATGAGTTTCCTATCTGTTTAGGTAAAATATTTTAAACTCTCAAGTAATGAAGAATGACTATAGGTTATTAAAAACCACACTAAGTTATTCTCGTTACCTCCGTTGTGGAGATTGCATATAGGCCTGTGTTGATGGCAGGTGTGTAGAATGTCTTTGGCTGTCTTCACCTACAAGAAAAAAATCCCCCTCTCTGATTCCAGTGAAGGGCAGGATTGGTGGATTATGAAGTGTTTCATATAAATGCTTTGTATGAGAGGTCTATAAATCTCAGTGGGGAATCAGTCCAACTATTGTCTTCACCCAGCAGCTCGTATTTCTTCAGAACAAAGCCTTAAAGTGGAAGGAAAACGTGCTCTTCAGGCCCTGTATCACCAGGGGGATACAATCCTTCCAGGTTTACAGTGAGTGAGATTTCATGTGTGTGGAGGGAAGGGGCAACGCAGAACTGCAGCCTCTGACAAGGTTTTGTTCCACCGAACGGCTGGTTGGGTCCGAGGTCCCATGGGCCATTCTCCTTCACTGACCTCCTCAGCAGCCTCTTCTTTCTCGGTCTATGCGAGGCCTAGAAATCACCGGGGGACGTTAACGTTTTCCTGTCAGTGAGCCTAGATGCAGGTGTAGCTTGGAATAGAGCTGAGGAACCTCTCGACCCTCCTTAAAACCGGCGCCAGCCCTCCTGACAGCAGAGCCCCGCCGCTGAAGCCACTGGGGCTGAGGACGGTGATACGGCCAGCGGGGCACAGGCGGCAAGGCCGCTCTCTCCCCGCGTTCCCCACCTCCCGGGGTTTCCTTTAGAGCTGCGCCCGGTCAGCGGCCCCGCTACACAAACATCAGCCCCGCGCCGCCCGGGAGAAAGCCCCTTTGCTGGGCACAGGCGAAGGAACCTGCGGGCCCTCCGCGACAAGCGGCTTTCCCTCAGCCCAGCCGCGGGGCCAGCTTCGCCCCTCGGTGCGGGGGAGGCGGGCCCGCCCGCCAGCCCCCCACCCGGGCGCCTCCGTCCGCATAAGGCGGGCGGGCAGGACCGGGGCCGGGGCGGCGGGAGGGAGCGCGCTGAAAGGAAGAGCCGGCGCGCGTGGCGGGGAGGCGGCGCGGAGGGAGGGCAGCCCGGCTGCGGGAAGCGGGGCTCCGCGCTGGGACTGGTTCCTTCGCAGCCATTTTCTGTCCAACCAAACAGCCGATTTGCGGAGGGAGCCAACCAGGGCCGCACTGGAGGTTTGTGCCTGGCTCCGGCCAATGATTGGTAACCGGTTCCACTGCAGGCTCGAATGAAATGTCCGTCTCCCTCCCCGGGCCCCGGCGCTGCCGCCGCGCCGCCGCCGCGGGGACCAGGAAGTGGGGGGCCCCCAGCCCCCGCCACCGGCCGCTCGCCTCTTTGTGCGACCGGAGGCGCGGGGGCAGCGCGGCCCGGAGGAGTGGAGCGAGCAAGCGGGCGGGCGAGGAGGCGGCGGCGGAGGCGCGGGCAGGGAGGCAGTTGCAGTGAGGGGGTCTTGGCAGGGGCGGCGGGGCGGCTGCCCTCGCTGGTGTTCCCCTCTCTCCGTGGAGCCGGGCGCGGGGAGGTGCCGTTCCCCGCTCCGGCTCCATTTTGTGGCCTAGGCGGGAGGGGGTGTAGGAGGCGGAGACGGCAGAGAGGTTGCCCGGCGGCCGTGTCCGCCGTGGGCCGGGCCGCGGCCGTTGGTGCGCGGGCAGTCAGGGCGCTCGGCACCCGTCACCGCTCGCTGAGGTCTCGGCGGGGCGCACGGCCTCCCGCCGGACGGCAGTCTCCGCGATCCCTCCATCGCGGTGTCCCCCGAGTACCGCCAGCCCCGCTCGGTCCGCCTCGGGGCCCCTCGGAGGAGGCATGGCGGGTGGGGGGGGGGCGGCTTTGTGGCGGCCGCGCCTCTTAGCGTGAGGGCGGAGGGGGCTCCGCTCTCTTTTGTTTTTGACCGGCCAGCGCCGCATCCCGCGGAGCCCCCTCCCCTCGCCGCGGGAGCGAGGGGCCGGGGCCCCTCCGCGTTTCTGGCGGGCCCCTACCACGCCCACGGCCCCTCGCCGGGCCGGGAGCGGAGCAGCGGGGTGAGAGCGGCCCGGTCTCCCGGTCCCCCCCAACCGTTGTTGTTGGAGGGGAATTTGGTTTTTTTGAAGGTCTGGTGGCGTTTTGCAGGGATAGGGAGTGTAGGGCGAGGCCGCGGGATGTGCTGAGAGTACCCTGGTGACCGTGCGGGCAGCCCGTTCCGGGCATGGCCTGAGAGGGGGGGGGGGGTGGACGGGGGACGGACACGGGGGATGACGGACGGAGATACGGGGCAGTGGTGTCCGGCAAGAAGGCTCCCAGCCGGCGGGTAGATGCAGGTGTGCGGCCTCCCCACAGAGGCGGGAAGCTGATGCGTTTCGGCCCAAGAAAGCCAAGGTGATTAACAATAAAGTTGGTAAATAACGGGTTGCGGTGTCCCTGTTCGTTTTGAAAACGAGGGGTCGCGATAGAAGTGTCTGTTGAACAGATGTCAGCGAGGTGGAAAGACAACTTGGAGGCTTTTTGTGTAAGTAGGAAGGTCCGTGTCCCCCCCCCGGTGCCCCTGCGCTGTCTGCTGTTGCATCATTGAAGGGCATGAAATCAGGAAGTGAAATTGATCGGCTGGCCCAGCCGAGAGGCATCGACGGCTTTTCCCGTCTCCTACCGCACATGGCAGGTAGGAGAGACGGGACTCTGCCATCCTCAGCGTCTACACAACTGTTCTGCGTTTGCCAAGTGTTTCTGGGCGTACCTACTTGTCCCAGCCGCAGCTCCATGCAGAAATGACGTAGTTGGTGATCCTGAAGAGTATTGTGTAGGTTATTCACAGACAATCATACTGGAAAATACAGAGAAAATCCTGTGTTAATGTTTCTGCCGTTAGGATACACTGGTTCAAGAAATGTTTCTAGGTCCTGCTGCAATACTGCAGCAATAGAAAACTGGTCAGCTTCTAGGTTTACTGTTGTTGGTTTGGGGGATTTTTTTTTTTTTTTTTCCCCCCCAAGGCTTAACTAGAAAGATACTGTTCTTCAAAGAACTGTTGTGTAAAAGCTACCTAGTGTGCTTGGATTGCTTTTGGGAGAATAAAATAATTGATTACCAGTGATCGGAACATTTGTAGGCAGGGAAGGATGTGGAAATCTGGGTTTCTGCCCTTGAATGGGTGCTGTTAGATGCAGTAACCTTTGCCTATCTTGCTGATAGATGGAAGTTACTGTCAATTAAAATAATTGCAGCTTCCTCAAAAGAAGCTCTGGCAAAATAGCAAAAAGCAAAATGGAAGGAGCCACATTATTCAGAGTCTGGCTTTAATTGGCTTGCAGGAATGGAGAAATGGTGTTTATGCATAATCATTATCCTTGTGTTCCTAAATAATAAGCTTAGTTATTGCTCTCTTTTTTTTTTTTTTTTTTTTTTGTTTGGTTGGTTTTTTAACTTTGCTTTTGTGGCCCGTGGCGTGACAGTGATAACATTAAGGGAAGATCCATCTGTAATTCTCTGGGAGACCCAAGATAGTTTAATCTGAATCATTATTTATGAGGTCTGCGTTGAGTTCCTTGTGCTTTGCATTGAGCAGGTGATTATATATGGTCTTGGCTGCTAGTGTTTACAGCTATGAAATTATACTTGAAAGAAGTGAAGAATACTGGATATTACTCTTCAGATGTTAATATTTGATAATTACAGCAGTTCAGAGTTTTATTTTCTGGCCATAATTACATGAAGGAAGGCAGCATACAGAAATTGAGTGAAAAAGAAGGTTCAGGATTCTGTGAAGATAGGAAACCTTAAATACTTGCAAAGTCAGGTATCTTGTCAACATCTTAAAAGGGCTTGCATGACTCTTAGTGCTTTCAAATTCAAATTTTAGATGTCATTTCACCTTTAAAATTTTGCTTAGAAGCTGGCCTTCTCAGTACTGATTTTTGCAAGACTACTTTACAGAAAGATGGTATTTGGAAATTGATGTTGTAGTGGCATGATGCTTATAAAGTGCAAAACATGACTGTATATATGTGCATGCCTAACAACGTGTAAATAACATTGGTAGAATAAAAGGAACTGTTCAGCAAATTTGGTAATTTTGACTGAATATACTGGCCTGGACTGAACTAGTTTTGGAAAACTACTTGCCGTATTGCTGGAGAGAAACAAGCTTCCTGGCACACTTGATGTACTTGCTGCAACAAAGGCAAAACATAACCAACTTACAAATGTTATTAAGCTTACTAAAGCAGCAGTGGAAATGTTTTGTAAAGATATGATGCTAAAATGCTAGAAAAATATCAAAAACTTAATATGGAAAGGTAATATAGGGCTTTCAGTGCTGTGAGAGGAAGGAGGTGCTGGTGCAGTTTATTCAGTGCTGCTGCCCTCTTCCAGCTTCTGCAAAAGCAACAAAACTGCCTCCGTTCATCTTGGCTTCTTCCCTCCAGCTTCTCTCCTTTACTGCCAAAAAAGAAAAGGCATGGAAACTTGTTTTCTCCTGCTTGCTCTGTAGCACTGATCCACTCCTACTTGATGTAAAAATATATGCATTTTTAGTCCACCCATATATACTGCAGCTAAACATGCTTGTGAACCGTTAGCCAGCCTAGTAAGGAGTTACCACATACTGTAGCACAGCTGGATCCACGCAGAGGGGACTCGTGGCCTCTGACATCAGGGTTTGTAAGCTGAGCCGTGAAGTTGATACTGGTATGTGGAGGGGGGAAGATGGAAAGGGGAAAAGGCCCTATTTGAATTTCATAAGGGCTTCCCCCCTGGTCCCAGGGAAGGCGCCTGGTGCAGCCTAGATGCTAACAAGCCTTAGAGTTGCTGTCGGGTCCCCTCGGCATCAGTCAGCTTCTAATGCTATTCTGCTGCGAGGGAAAACACTGTATGTGGGAGATTAGGGAAGTCCAAGATGGAGAAGGGCAATGTAGCATCTCTTTGTGTTCTAGGCACGTGCTAAGGGGTTTTAACTTTCCATTTTTGTGGATTTGCTGAAAGGGTGTCCTGTGAGTGCATTTACCAGTTGGTGTTTCCATATCTTGTGAAAAGGTGTGGTGGCAAAATTGATCTGCATTGACTGATGTGGTTGCTACCTACATCTTTAGTTATAATTTCTCCCCTGTTTCTGTGGCAGGAACAACTGATGTTCAAGGGCTTCAGTTCATTGCCTATTGTTTTGTGCTGTCCCTCTTGTAGGGTAGCAATTTTGGGAGATGGCGTGGATAAATGCCATGTGAAGTACTTGAACCCTGAGAGGCCTTTGGCTTCCCCTCAGAAGATAAGGTTTGCAAATCGTTGCCAGATAACTTCCCCTTCTGAAGACAAAATCTTGTTTCTTTGATTCTATTTTTGCCTTTTATACTGATCTGAGTTTTAGACCCTTCTTCCGCTCAGTGCTAGCAAGTCTGGGCTTGCCTACTTCTTTAGCTATTATTTAGCTGAGACACTGGTACTGCTCTTTTAAGAGATTAAACATGATAAAAGATTTACTTTGAGATACTGAGGTTTTGTTAATTCAGTATAATTATATTCTAGGAACAGTCTGAGTTGTGGGCAGCTGACAGGAGCATAGTTCTTTTTAAGCATCCTCCTGAAAATTTTCAGCAGATGTCAGTGTAAACCTGTATGTTCATTTATTTGGATCGTATCACTGAACTTTCTTGGATACCTTTGATCTGAAATGTTTCTGTTTTAAGGTATTTCTTGGGTTAATTTCCCTGGATCTGTTAATCTGTGTATTGTTAGTAATACTCCTTAGAGAGCAATAGGAAAAAAAACCCCAAAACCACAGAGAAAACCACCACCAGAAAACTTTGTGCTGCTGATACATATATATATATATATATATATATATTCTCTGATGCTTTGTCAGGTGTATTGATGAATATTTGAGTTATGCCCTCTACTTAACCTGGTTTCTCTCTCTTGCTGTTGATAAAAATTCTATGTCGTGGTCACTTGAGAGACTGGCATGTTGTCACTTCTGATATATTTAGCTTTCAGTTATGATTCAGTCAATACATGTGTGCACGGAGGAGCTTTGGTGTTGTCCTAGCACAAAAGGCTAAGGATAATGTACAACATGCAGTAAATGCTTCTTGCAGATGTGTGTACTACGTGCTGTTAGAGCACTACATTGGCAGCCCCCTCCCTCCCTTGTGTGATTTGGTGGTCACACGGGTGTAGGAGGCCTATACAACGGTCTTGTGTTAAAAGATGTTGCAATATCTGCACCCTGGAACTGCCGTGCAGATGAGATATATAATCTGCAAATAGGTACTTTTCTTTAAAGAAAGTTTTGACAGCTCCAGGGAATAAAGTAAAATCTGAGAGGAGAGTTCTTGTCTGTCTGAATCTTTTAGGATTAGATCTCCCAGGATTCTTCCTGTTCATGAAATTTAGCATCTGTGTCTATCCAAAGAAGCAGCTCTTGTAAATGTGCTAGTGTAAGAACCATTATCCTTTGAGTCTCCTGGTGGCTGCAGTTACTGAAGGCAGGGTGGTGTTACTATGCTACAGTGGACTCCTGCCTTTCTAGGGTAACTTCCGGGATACTGAAAGTTTAGTGTTTCAAGGTTTTGTTTGTGTTTTGGTTGGTTTTGTTTAAAGGTGGGGGGATTAATTAGCAACGTTTTATTAAAAGCAGCCTCTTCTCCTTTATCAGAGCATTGTATTGTGTTGTATGTATTATGGACCTTGTTCTGAGCTGACACTCAGATATGTGGTGATCAACTTGAGTTTTGAACATCTGAAATGAAAACTAATACTTGAACGTGCAACTGTTCATTATGAGAACTAGGATAGCAGTGGCCCTCTTTTTCAGCAGTGTCACGTTTGTGTCGTACATCGGGCCCAGAGAGATGCTAGGAGGATGACTAGGTAGTATGTTAATTCGGTTTCTATATTCACATGCCTAGATCTAGATTTTAAGTAAATGACAGATCTGACTGAAATTCTTCCATCCAATTTACTTGGACTGAAGTAATATATAGAGATGCTGCTCCTTTTCTCATCGTGAGGCCAGCCAAGCTGTGAAAAAGGCTCACAGTGTGGTTGGCCAGGCTCTGTCTGGGGAGGTCTTCAAGATGTGGCTGAATAAAGCCCTGAGCAACCTGCTCTGATCTTGGAGCTGACCCTCTTTTGAGCAGAGGTTGGACTAGAGACCTCCCAAGGCCCCTTCCAACCTGAACTATCCTGTGATCTTGGATTAGGACCCGCTTATGCGAAGGGTTATGCAGAAGGGTGTTACTCCATCTCTAATCCCCTGTCCCAAGGTTGTCCTGGCAGTTAAAAGTGTTTCTTTAAGTAATACCCACAGAATTAATTTCAGTTGATGTTAAGATCTCAGTGCCTGTTTTCTTTCTCTGAGACAGATCTGTGTTTTGCAAGCCTTTTCCTGTCAATTTTGCTAATCGCTATTTTAGATGGATAATGTTGATAAGCTTCCACTCCAGTTCTCACTAATTATGAAATCATGCATGCTGTAAATAGATACAGAAAAGAACAAAAGAAAAGATAGTACCTTGAGGATGCTTTAGTCTAATATAACCCAAACTGTCTACAGATGCAGCAGAGGCTTTAAAGAGATTCAAGCAGGAATTGTCTTTTGAAGGTGAGCTGGGCTAATGAAAGCAAGGTTGTTTCTTAAATAATGTTGCTGGGTCTTGGCAATAAAGATTCAGATGGAGTAGTCTGCAGGATGGGTGAGTAGAAACCAGTGAATTGTCACATCACTGCAGAAATTTGAAGTATATGGCAATCCTAGAAGAAGGAAACAATTTAGAAGATGTGCTTCATAGAAGACTGAAAATGGAGAGGGGAAGAAACAAAGGCATTTAAAATAGTACGGAGGCTGAGTAACTTACAAAGTTTGTGGAAACCCTGATTTGGAGTTAAATTTTAGGAGGTAGCTTGTGGGATTTACTAGGCCGCAGAATGTGAACTGCTTCAAATTGCAGAAGAAAAAGAAACATAATTCTCTTAATGGTGGGTGACATCAGTTTCAGTGATCTTGATGTGCAGGATTGTGATATCCTTGTGTTATCATTCGAGCGAGCTGAGTAAGCAAACTGCAGACCCTTTGGAAAATTGAAAAGCAAAGTTAAGTCTCTTAACAAAGAGTCTGCAAAATGCAGACAAAGCAAATTTACATGGAAGTTGGAGTATGGGAAGACTAATGCCTGAAACGTTACCCTTCCTTTGGGCAGAGATGCTGTGTAGGAAGTGAAACTGTTTTACAAAAGCCCACTAAAAGGGACCAGAAGTGCTTTGAAAAAAAAAGCAGTATGTGTGTAATCTATATGAAGAAGAGGTGCAAGAGTTGTTTTTTGGTTATTGGTTTTTGTTGTGTTATTTATTTTATTTTTTTCCAAGCAGCTCCTAAGGCTACATCCAGCTGTTGTAGTATTGCCTTGGATGTGAGCAGCACTCAGCTTGCGTGTGCACCCGTGGCAAATGTTTGAAAGCAAAACCCATCCTTGTGGCCACAGGCAAAGCGAGGATTAGAGAGAGGTTAAATCGCTTGTATTTCTGGGTGGCTATAAAAACATCACAAGATTCCTTCTCTCTCCCTCTTCAGGCTAATGGTACTGGAAAGAAGGGAGCTGAGTGGTCTCACTGGCAGAGACCAGGCAACCCTTTGGGGCAGAGATGGTTTTCCAGACACTAGGGCTCCTGCACAGTTGGCATAGGTCAGTGAGTGAGTTCAGCTGGGTTCTGTCTCCCATGGGGTTCTGTGTGTAGCTTGTCAGACCCAGCCAGGGTGGGAAGAATGGCAACTGCTTGTCCAGAGAAGGAACTGTATGAAGAGTAGAATGGGAATGGAAGAGCTGATTTTCTAGCAAACAGATAGATAAGCAAATGCTAACAGTGTTGTTTGATGTTAATCATAGCCAAGAAAGTTCGGGGCAAAGGTGAAACTGGTGCTGTGCATCTAAACGTTGAAAAATGTCTTTGGATTTGTGTGCTGCTGTTGAAAGAGTTCATGTGTTCTGGGAACTTTCTTCCTCGATAATTTTTACATTAGTTCCCAAAGAAGCACTGTTAAAGCAAATGACTGCAAAAAATACCACCTTACATGAAAAAAAAAAAACAAAAACAAAAACATGGGAGCTAAATGTTCTGCAATGTTTTCTTTTTAACATACCAATTTTCAAGATACCTGCAACTAGAAAAAAGGCCAAGATAATCCAAAAGTTTTAAAAAGCTCAATACTTGAATTCAAATTTTAATTTGGCACAGCTAAAATTTTGAAAGTGAAACCCTTGTCTGGCTTTTTTTTTTTTTTTTTTTTTTAATA
>JANHGN010005074.1:31694-48155 GCA_024605025.1 Megaceryle maxima | reverse complement strand
CCTTAAAATACTGAAGGATAAATTTGTTCAGGAATAAAATAATGTTGATGGAAAAAAAAAAGTAAAAAAAAAAAAATCTTTTTTTTTTTTTTTTTTTTTTTTTTTTAAAAACATGGATCCTTCTGTTGGTTTGGTATGGCTGCTTGGTTTTACTGGCATGAGTGGAGCAGGTGTGTCTAAGTTAGCAGTGCTGTAGATAGAGATGCTCTTCAGACTTTCTTTGTTCTCTAAATTCAAGGGTTTTAATCAATGCGGTCACACTTGCTAATGGTAATTAATTTGATGATAGCACTTGAAGCTTCCCCTTCCCAGAAGGTTGTTTGCTGTGATAATTGAGTAACAGGAGGTGTAATCTGAAAGTTGAAGTACCACTGTGTGTTTTTTTCCAGTTCTGTGTAGCAGTTGTATGTGCTGTCAAAGTATTGAGTGCGCTTTAATTAAAAATGCAAGTAGTGCCTAAATAGTTTCAGTACTTCTGGAGAAGTCTGAGGTGGGTCTGTGCCCCTTTCATTCTGAAGGGACTAGTTGCAGATACATGTGCTGTAGTAGCAAGGTAGTGGGGTTGGGTTTTAATTGGATGAATGGATTGGATGGTTTTGCTCATTGGTTTTAAGCCTCCATTCCAGTTAGCTCTGTCTTCAGAGTACCATATATAGTGAATATTCCTGATTTGTAGCTTAGTATTAGTCTGCATCAAACAGTTGCAGAGAACACTTTTTATACTGGAAGAGGGTAGATTTAGATTAGAAATTAGGAAGTAGCTCTTCACTATGAGAGTGGCGAGCGCTGGAACAGGCTGCCCAGGGAAAGTTGTGGGTGCTCCATCACTGGATGCATTCAAGACAGGTTGGGTGGGGCTCTGAGAAATCTGGCCTAGTGGGAGATGTCTCTGCTCATGGCTGGGGGTTGGAACTAGATGATGGTTAAGGTCCCTTCCAACCCAAACCATACTATGATTATTTTCTTAGATGTTCCTATATAGTAGCATAGAACATCAACCTTCACACTTGTAAAACTGCATGCAGATGACTGGGAGCCTTGGCTTCCTGTGCTGATACCCTTTCTGGCCATAGTCCTTCATGTGGGAGAAGAAATTGATTATCTTGGTTTTAAACATCAACTCTGAGTTGTATGGTGATGGCACTTCTGTGTGGCTCGTAAGCAAATACTGTACATTGTCAGTAGCTGTGAGATTCTGTCACTTCTTGTAAATGCTCTTAACCCCCCCTTCTTTGACCTTCAGCAGAAGGTGAAAGTCTCTTAGAAAACAACACAATCCTAGTTTGCAGAGGTTTTGTTTCTGAGGAGCATGGCTAAGATGAAAAATGCCTTTCATACATTCTTCTATCTTCTTAAATCCCATAGTTTTACAGGGTTGGGATTTCAAACTCCAGCTGCTGTACAGTGACTCTTCTGCAAGTTCCAGAGATGGGCTAGAGCTCCCCGAGTCTTGAAACAGTCTCAAGCCATCTAGACTCTAATGCAAATTCTTTCTTCCCCTTCCCCCAACCCCTCCAGGCAATGAAAGGAGAAAAAGGAATTGGGGGAACAGTTACAACTGGAGACGGCCTAAGTGAAGAGCTCACAGAGGAAGCATTTAGTAAGTAATACTTTTGAATTTATTATATTATTTACTGCAGCACTTCCTTTAGTGTCCTGGTTTGAGATAGGACATTTCAGACCTAAGAATTCTTACTTAAGTACATCCTGGACTGGCCACATTTTACACCTGTGATCCATTGAGTTTGTTAGTGGATATGGCTGGAGAATAACTGTTGCTCAGATAAGCTCCTCCCAGTCAGTAGCATTTATGGTCAGAATGAAGTAATACAGTGATAGATGATGACACTCCAATTAATAGCTAATATCAGCTGTGGAAGAGTTCTAAATGCATACATTAGTGCCAGTATTTTTCTCTACACTTAAAACACAGATTGTAAGGAAAGGTGCAAACTTTATTTTTCCCTCCCCAGTAGCTACATACTTAGGCCACATTCGTTTGACTTTCAAGACTTGAGGAAAAAGTAAAATAAACTCCACTTAATGACTTGAGCAGCTCATCTTTGAGAAATGAGCCAGAGAAAGACATCGTCTTTGTGCAATTCTAAACCACTCAGTATTTCTTATATTCAAAAGAATGCACAGACTGGCAACTAAAAGGTGCAGGGCAATGGAGCATCACGTGCATTCACTGTAATTTTTCTTCCTTATACTGTGAATTAAAGCCTGACAGTTGCTGGTACTCTGTGTTGGTTTTGTTGATGCTGGATTCTTGCGTGTAGTCTTCACCTTGGCTTTTAAATGTTAAGGAGCTGGTAATCTTGAAGCTGATACAAGAAGAATTAGGAGACACGGCTCCAGTCATATCTACTGATGAGATTTAGTTTTTCAAGTATTTGATAAGTCTTCTGTTTTAAAATCACTGGTAAACTACTGAACTAGTAAAATTTCAAAGCCTGAGGACAAAAACGACCCATTCAGGGTTTGAAACACACTTTGCTCCCAGTATGATGACTTTGGCAGTTTAAAACAGTACAGACTCTTTAGGCCTCTCCTGACCTGCAAGATAAGCTCATAAAACTGTCTGGAAATCAGAATCTAAACCTAAATATTGCAGGGGACTTATAAAAAGATTTTTTTTTTTTAATATGACTTTTTAAATTTAAATAGTTAAAACATAGGCAATGCAAATAGTAAGCTCTTATGCATACAGCATATATCCATATGCAACATCTGTTAGTTCAAAAGTAGTCAGATGCTAGCACAACTATATTCCCAAGTTACTTACCTTGGATATGTTGCTAGTGGTTTCTAGATTGCAGTTGTTGCCTGTCCAGCTTGGAAATTTGTCAAATCATTATTTTGGAATTGGTTTAAAAGTTTTATTCTGCATGTATTCTGAATTGCACCTCAAGCATGTAAACTGCAGGTCAGGAGTTGAGGGAGAATATGTAGTTGCAAACTTCTGATTGTCTCTGCATCCAGTGTCTTGCTTTGTATGGGCAAAGAGGAAAATTCACAGGAAGTTTCTCCTCTGGGTGATCGTGCTCTGCTTACCCAAGTACAATGCCTGCCAGAAAATGGAAACCAGAAAAAGGAATCCATCTGTGGATGAGTTACCCCATCCCAAATCTGATATCATCATAGAATGGTTTGGGTTGGAAGGGACCTTAAAGATCATCTAATTCCTGTCCCCGCCATGGGCAGGGACACCTTCTACTGGACCAGGTTGCTCAAAACCCCATCCAATATGGCCTTGAACACTTCCAGGGGTGGGACATCCACAGCTTCTCTGGGCAGCTTGTTCCAGTGCCTCTCCACCCTCAGAGTGAAGAATTTTTTCCTTACATCTAATCTAAATCTGCCCTTTTTCAATTTGAAGCCATTATCCCTTGTCCTATCACTCTATGCCCTTGTAAAAAGTTCCTCTCCAGCTTATAATAAAACTATGTAATACATGTATGGTCCCTCCTAAACAGCAGAAGGCTGAAGATCTGCTCCTAGTCACTTACTGAAATACCTCAGGCCTGGGAGCCTCATGGTGCTCTATGAAATAAGCCTTCATTTTCTGTGATTTCATTTGTTTTTTTTTAAAGAGCAGCTTTCCAAGTTCATATTAAGTCTTAGCAGGATACAAAGGAGATGTTTTAGTAGTGGGAGGAAAAAATGTTTTCTGTAAAATAACTGATAGTGTCAAGTGCTGCAGGTACTTCTCTTGATAGGGGCAGCTCTAGATCCAATCCACACGATGGTCTTGCTGCAGGAGTAGCAGTAGTAGCTGTGCTGCTGTGGTGTAACACTTTGCTCTTTTTCTTAGCCTAATGCTGGGGCAGAGGCTTGGCATTAAGCTGTGGTGGGTGTGGAACACGTGCATTGAAAGGTAGTAAAATTTTGAACCTGCTAGAGCCACTTCTCACTGTGATCTTAATGCATCTCTTAGCTTGCAACTTCACTGTTTGAAAATTAGTACAATGAAGGTAGGAAAAGCAACAAACACCACAACCAACCAAAACCCCAACTTAAAACCACCCAAGCATCAGCTTTCAAATGAAAGCTGTTAGGATTATACTGTGTTTACAGAACTTTTTAATGGGTTATACATCTTACTTTATACCTAGTAACAGACATACTTGAGAAAGAAGAAAGCCCCCCTCTTTGTCTCACAGTGGAGAATGGGATGCTACAGGAACTTAATTGACAACCTAAGAGTTTTGCTGCTTTGCTTCCAAGTAGCAGTAGTAACATACCTACTCTGAATGCTACAGAGCTCTAGGTGCATGTTGTTGTAAAGGCTTATCTTAGAGCATCGCTCCCTGTCTTCTCTCTCTAAATCTCAAGTACTTTTTGTTCTGTTCACTGGCCTCCTCTCTCCTCTGTGAAATTCAGAGCTCTTGTGCTACCCTGAAGGACATGCTGAAGTCAGCCAGTATAATGATGTCAGCCTCTGTCAGTGCCTTTTTTTTTTTCTTTTTTTTCATTGTTGCCCATCTCTTTTCATCTCTGCTGCCTTCCATGGGACTTCCACGTTACAGAATCCCTGATGGATCCTATTCTATAAAGAAGCACTTCACTGAGTTCCCCCTGCATGTGTATACTTGAGTGCTAACCTTATGCCTAAACAAAACAGAGTTCTACAGGTTTCTTGGGATACTGGATGCTGGAGATGGCTTTGTGAGTGATCAGAATGGCAAACTGCTCGCCAGTGTGCGGCTGTGCACATTCTGCTTCAGATATGTACAGGGGGAAGAACAAAGTGCAGTCTTATTTTTAGATTCTCTGATCCACAATTAAGTTGAATTTTTGTTTCTTAAATGTTTCTTCTTAATGGGAATAAACAAGTTTTCTTGTAACGCTCAGTAACGAGCGTGTCTATGCAGTGTGGAATGGTGGCTGTCAGGAGAGGGCTGGCTCCATAGTTCTGGAGTGGACCATGGTTAAAGGGTATTTAACGGTGACAGGCGTATCAAGCAAGGCTCTGAGTATCCTGCATCTCCCCTCTGACTTTCTTAAAACACTCTTTCTTTCAGCTAACCAGTTGCCAGCAGGCTTAATAACTACAGACGGCCAACAGCAGAACGTTATGGTCTACACAACATCGTATCAACAGGTACTGTATCCTGTCCCCTGCTCTCCCTTCTGCTGCTAAAATTCACGTACCGATTCAGCTGCCCTGTTCTGAAAGATGAGAATGAATTTGATTTAGTCCCTTGGTGGTGGCTGTTAGGACGTACCAACACTGTGACAATTGAAGGCTGCAAGCTGCAACGCAGTTCCAGGAGAAAGTGCACGTGAATGTAAGCTTGCCTTTTCTTTCTCTAGATCTCTGGTGTTCAGCAAATTCAGTTCTCATGATTTGAAGAAAACTTTGTATCTGGGAACACGAGATGGAAAAGCTGTGCCACTACCGAAGAGGCAGTTTTAATGACTGGTGAAGAGATTTATCTCTTTGTATATTAAATAGCTGTAATGTAGCTACCAGAAGCTTGACTAATTGAGGTGTGAGTTCTGACTCAAATCTTTTTTCATGATGATTTAAAAAAAAAAAAGAAAAAAAAGAAAAAAAAATTTGGATTTTAAAGGTATTAAAGTATTTTTGTTTTGTACAAGAGTTTGTTGCTCTGTATAACTCCTGTATGCATTGTATATTGCAATTTATTACTGTCAGAGATTTGTAGACAGTTTCTTATTTTCATATTGAATCATGTTACTTTTGTAATTCAGGTAAACAGCTGGGTTAATTCATGTTTACCCTTTGAATAAAATTGTAAGGGTAAAGTTCATTTTTGAATGCCAGTTGCCTTTATTATAAAGATTGAGTTGGTCTTGGTTATGTAACTTGTCTTGCATGACAACCTCAACTAACTTTACCTGTCAGCATATTTATTGAAATTTTGAAAGGGACTTTTTCCTCATGAAATGAGCAGGTCAAATGAATTGCTACAACTGTTTTTTATGTAACTTCAGAATTAAAAATTAAAAAACAACCAATGCTCTGCTACGTTTAGAGACTTAAGAGACGGTGTTGATGGAAACACTTGACTGTGTGTGATGGAAGTCTTGTTTTGGTTTGGTGTTTTTTTTTAGTTGCATTAACTCTCCTTAGGCTTACTTTGATATATTTAAGGTAGTCTTTGTGCTACAGAAATAACTCTTCCTTTTTATGTATGGTTTTTAGAATCCAAACCGTAGAAATTCAAGGGGGGCAGAGGGGAATTTTATAGTCCTTGTGGTAAAAGATCTCATTTTAACTTTTTACTGAACTGTTTTAAGATTCCTTGTGAGACTGCAGGAACTCAACTGTGTTAGCGACTTTCTGTGTACAGGCTGCGTGTGTGTGAATGTGCACGAGTGACTGGAACCTCAACAACTGACAGAAATCTGCAATGGAAGACAGACTTGGAGTTTGCTGTCTTTTTCCTGGTTTTGCAATAAACTCTACCTAGGTAACGTAGTTGTGTATATTTAGTGAGCTGGTTTTAGTAACATTGCTGTTTCTTTAAGAAGCAGATGGGTGATTTTTGTTAGACGCAATGTTAGGATAGGGGTGGTGGTTTTAGTAATAAATCTTACTCAGATTGACTTTTGGGACCTTTGATATTTTTACTGTTTGCAGTGGATTGAAATGTAATAATATTATCATCTTTCCACATACCTGTCATTAATTTAAGCAAACCACACCTTGAATCTGTTGCCATATAATTTATTGGGCTTGTCTCTCTTTTTTTAACATTTTAATATTGAGAAAACAGCTTCAACTCAGACATCTCTGAAGCCTGAAATAGCCAGTTCTGTGCTAAACTGGCAGAACTCCGGAGACAATCCAGTGTATTCTGTGGTGATCTGGGCAGATGTTCTGGGTTTTGTGGCAGTCTGTCATTTTCAGCAGCTACGACTGAACAAATAGAGTTTTTCATTAAATGTAAAAATGAACAACACAATCCCTTGATGAGCCCCTTCTGTTTGTATTTGATTTATTTCAGGCTGTCTTACCCTGTTTCTCGGTGTTCCCAGTTTTGCAACGGAAAAAGCTGAGATCTCGGCTAAGGAGATACTAGGAGAGGTGTGGCAGTTGGAGATGCAGAAGGAGAGCTGAGGTCATCCCTCATGTTTGCTTGAAAACAGCTCTGTTTTTCAGTCTGCTGTCTCTTCTGGAAGTTTAGGTTAAAAGTGTTTTGAATTTGTGGTATACCCATCATCATCTGAGAAAAGGAGTTGATAGGGCTTTTTCTTTTTCCCCTCTTCCCTTCCCCACCTCTTAAGGTCCAGGGACAAAGCTTCCTGAAAATACACATGTAGGAGTAACTACCCCACTTTGATCTCCTTCCAAAATCATTCACCTAATGAAGTTGGCAGGGTACTGTAGTGAAGGTAAAACAAATGTGGGCTGAGGAAATACTTGCCTAATAAGTAGCACAACCCCTGTTGGAGTCTTTATTTTCACCTAACAACAGGTATGTGATCTCTCATTTCTGTTTATAAGTACTGAAAGTTTAAAAGTAGCTTAGACCCAAACCAAGAATTGACTATTCCTCCTGTATCCCATCTGCTTCCACAAAACTGCTGTCTGCTGCTCTGAATGTTTTGTTTGAACTGAGAGAAGCCAAAACTGAGCTTGTGCTCAAGGCAGCTGTGGCAGCCTCTGCTACAACTTGGAGAAAGGTGGCTTGAAGAGCAGTGATGTTCAAAGATCTCTTTCCCAGCACAGTGACTTTTTTTTAGGTGTCTTCCCGTGCCACAAGCAAACTTTAGTGCATTAACTTTTTCAATTTTGTGTGAGTTAATGCTTCTGGTATTTCTTTATGAAGTGCTCAGTAACAGAAGCACAGAAACACTCTGATCTCTTCTCAAAATGCTGTTGTGAGAAGCTAATTTAGGTGGCCTTCTACATCCCACCTTCATTATGGGCTTCAGGGGAGCTGGACCTGAGGCTCTGCCTTTACCACCAGTCTTGCTGGTGTTACATCTGCGTCTTTACTGTTACATTTATTCTTCTGATATCTACTGAACACTAAAATATGTGGCTGGATGGTGCAGGAGGAACAGAGGTAGTCTGGGCATGCAGCTGTACTTCCTAACAAGCTACTGACCCACACTTATCTGCCTGTAGCTAAAAATCAGTGTGAATTATGAGGGCTAGGCTTTAAATAGCCATCTTCCTTGACCTGCACCCTGGATACAGGGGGACTCACATTAGATCAGTAGATGGTTCTTGCTGCAGAGTTTGAAGGTGATGCTCATTAACATGCTGTAAGCATACATAGGTGAGTTTGCTCTTGCCTTTGGCAGGAGAGGAAGCATATGGGCAACTGCACACATACAGGAGACTCCTCAAGGCAAAGCAACATAGAGAGCTAAGGGCTAGTATTTTCTCCAGCACCTTGCTGTCATGATACAAACTGGCAGCAGCCTTGCTTTTATAGCTATAAAATTCTTCATTTTGGTGGAGTTGTCACGCAGACTTGCTGCTTTGGTTATGTTCACAGCAGTAAGGCAGCTTGCTTGTAAGCTGCTGCCTTCCCCAGGGGTGCAGGCTAGGCTTTTTTCAGTTTGGTTTGTACTGAGTAAAATAGAAGAAAGCTTCTTAGTGAAATTTGAAGTGAATTTTCCCATGGATAGAGGTGAAGAAATAAAAAAACCCAACCCAAAATTTTAAGGTGAATAATGCTCTAGGGAAGCTATGTTTGATAGGGTGTCCAAGCAGTCCTCGAGGCAGATGTTAAATATTGACTGCTACAGACAGTGTTCTGTTCCCCCTTCAAACTGGTTTGGTGCAAATAGCAGTGGTGGAAGGGTGCCTTTTGGCTGTGGTACAGTTTAAAGACACGTACACCAAGCTGAAAAGAGAGACCTCTCTGAAAATAAGAGGAGGTGTTTTGGCATAATTATTCACACTTCCACCCTTTAAAAGGCTGAACAAATTACACTTGAGCAACTAAATATTGACCTGTTTTCCTACTGATGTGTGAAACTGGCACAATAATGAACTGCACTGTCATCTCTGACCCTCAGCACACAAAAATTTAAGGGAAAGCTCTCTTAACACCCCCCTTCCAGTTTAAGCTGGTGTTGACATCCAAGGCCCAATCCTCTCAAGAATAAGGGCAGTCTGCCCCCATGGGCAGTAGTTCCCAAAGTGGTGCTGTTGCTGATGTTTGTTAAATTGCAGTCTCCCTAGTACAGCTGCAGAGAAAGGGAGAGAGAGGAGGCAGGGCAGCAGCTCAGAGGGAGTCAGCTATGTTGGTTTAGGAAATCTTCCAGGCAAAGTGCCAGGGTCATTTCCTGGAATATCTTATTGCAGTGCACTGGGCCAAGCATCCTTTTATCAGAAGCAATGGCACCTGATTTACTTTTGTATGAAAGGAAACTATTGAGGGTTTAAATCTGTGGGGCAGAGAAGCATCTTTCAGGCTGCTAATTTAGTCTGTGTGTGCCTGATAACTTAATCTGTCCCAGCTTCTACAGCATAAGAGACAGCTGCTGACTTGGGAGGACAGAGCTGCCTGAAAGGGTTTGATTTCTGGCTAACAAACCCCAGTAAGAGGTGGCTTGGTGCTTTCTCCCAGAAGGCACATTGATGACAGTGCATTGCAAACAAAGCTTTAGCAGCAATTTATTCCCAATCCAAATCAGCTCTGGTCTTTGGTCCTGTTCAGGGATGCAGCATGAGACCCCTCCTGACACTCAGGTAACAGTGACTAAAGCATTTTCCTGCTGTTCCCAGACTTGTCACTGCCTCTAGTGTGCACAATCAAAGGACAAGAAAGGGTTGTTTACAGCTTGCAGCAGTTCTCTGCCCTGCCTCAGTATACAGCTCTCCCCAAAAGGGGGTAGAGCATGGACCAAACCACTGGTTGGAGCTTGCCCAGGGGCAGCTACAGCAGAAGACTACTTTCTTAGATGTATTTGCTTCAGGTCTGTCTTTAGCATGGCCGAAACAGAAGGCAAAACTACAGCAGACCACTTTTTGAATCAACACAGTAAATAAGGGCAGGGAAGCTGCTGGAGTAACACGACTGTGATGGCAAGAGTTATCTGCCCACTCAAAAGGACACAGGAACAGCAAATAAAAACAACTTCCAGCTGCACACCTTGGAGTCACAGTTCAGGTATAAATGCTGTGTCACTCAAAATACAACTGTGGATAAAACATGGTCATTTTCTGCAACAGCAAATTAGGACTGTATAGGATTTTTACTTCTCTCTGCACCCTACATGAAGACCCGTGGTCAACCCCAGCGCAGCTTATCTCCTACCCCTGGGGAGAAGACTGTAGCACCAGTAAAGGAGTGGGGGAGGCGCAGGTTTGTTTCTGCAGCATCTGACTCTGTGGCCCCAGCCATGAAACCCAAACCCACCCAGATGCTCAAGTTTTCTGTGTTGTGTCACACACTGGGAGAAGCAACCTGGTGAGGGGGAAGCAGCCTGGAGCCAGCCACTAGGAAAAGCAAAGCTCTGTGGAAAAGGGAAAGGGTTTGAAATCTCATGGCTGGCCAGCCAGAAATCATTTCTGCTATGGGGAAACAGGCTCTGTCGCTTCGGGATGGGAGTGCAGAGATGGCAGGACCTGGGGAGTGCTGCATCAGAGGGGAGTCTGCTCTTACCCTATGGAAAACCAGCAGCAACAGCCGTGTTTTACAAGCCAAGCAACTGAAATGCAACTGAAGGGGTGAGTGCAGTCAGATCAAGTGCTGTACCTGTCAGAAAAAGAAATACTGACAATACCTGGCAATTTTGCACTGTCTGCCTTGACAGTTCCTGCATTGCTTCCATGGCTCAACAGCTCCTTTCCACAGCAACTTCATCTTCCTGACCTTCTAATAGCAACACAAATAGGAAAATGGGTCTCAGTAACTAACCTTTGAATAGTAACTACATAAACAGTCTGCATTCATACTAAAAACATTTACACTCTAACGTAAGTAGGCAACACCTCCCTGTGTTAGATTTAAAGTGTCAAGTCTGCTTTTCAAGACAGTCATTTCAGAGAGCTGCTCCCAGTCTTTGAATAATTTCCCTCCAGAGCAGACAGGATATAAAGTCAACTTATAAAAGCCTCCTCCCTACTCAGGCAAAGTGCAACAAAGAAATAATTACAAAGCTGCTACTAAAGGGAAAAATTTAGGGTACTAAAGGGACAAATTTAGGGTACTTCTTAACACTATTCAAAGTTAAGAGGTACAACTTGTACCCGGTAACTTCTCGTTAAGGGAGAATTATCAGCACTGCCTATCAGAGAGAGGTGGTTATTCTAGAAAGCAGCTACAAGCCTCTGGCAAAAAACCCCATTTTTTTCTGTTTTTATTCTCTCCTTTAAAAGAGGATGCAAAAAAACCTCAAGGAGCTGGTGGCTTTGAACCTCCTAAAACAGCACATACCAAGGGTGCCTCTTCTAAGAATCACTCAGAAATAATTGTATATTGATAACTTCCATGTGTGGATAATGGTATAATTTCATCAGATACAGAAATAACTCTTTGAACACTATGTACCATTTGGCACACACTAAAACGCTTCATCCCATTTTCTCTTTGAAGATACCATATCCAAGCCTTCATTTTAATTTTAAGGAGCTGCTGTACCAACTTAGCAATTAGGTCATCTATTGAAAGCAGATGCTTGCAAGAGGCAAGAACCCCCTCAGTAAAACAATGACAGCAAACCAAACCCAGCCCCTATTTGGTAGACTTTTTTTTTTTTTCCTGTTATTGGCAGGGCAGTAAGTTCAACAAGTACTTCAGGCTTTTGAAAACAGACCAAGAGCTACTTACCACCTTTAGAGATGCCAGATTTTCATGACCTGACATGAGGCATGTATGGATGGAGTTAGACATCTCTTGGGCCTTCGTCCTGTTGTAACCCTCCTCTTCCTTCCCCCACTCCCAGCCATGCAGCCCAGCCCTTCCCCTTCTTTTGCTTTGCTGAACTGACAAGCCCAGCAGAGCAAACTCACACTATCTCATGAAGCTTATGTTCTAGCACTTAGAACACATCAGCATCCCCCTAACCTGACCCAGGCCTTGCCTCCCTGTTACCGCTCTTCTCCTCTGTGCAGCAATTCCCGAGTGTCAGCAGCAGCACGGCCAAACAACGGGTGGCTCTGCACTTGACTGGGGCATGTGTGGGCAAGGAAAGCAAAGGATTGTGTCTCCAGCAGCAAGCCCCCCACCCCTGGGCACCTCTGCTGTTTACAGCTGAGGCTCCCCCCAGACCCAGGTGGGGGGCTGACACTCTCCAGAGGCTGTTTCTAAGTGGGTTTGAGCACTGCCCCTTGGTTTGGGGAAAAGCAGAGGATTCAGCCTCAAGGATGCTGCCTCATTGCTTTGTCCTTGGGCCAGGCATCGTGCCTGGGCTTGGTTTGTGACTTTTACAGCAGCAGTTATTTCTCCATCCAAGCCTGTGTGAGGCCCCAGCAGGGCTTTGCAGGTGCGAGAGGGAAATTCTCTGGCCAAGACTCAACACTGTTCATTGGTGCTGGGATCTGGAGCTGCATGCCCAGCCTACCCCCACATGCCCCACAGCACAACCAGGGGATCCCCTCTCTCTACAGGATGTGTTGGAGGTGCAATATCCTCAAGACTCATTCATGGAGCAGGTGGATCCATTTTAAGCTCACCTTCCTGCTACTTTCAACAAACTTGTGGAAATTCTCATAAAAGGGATCTCCACTTAGCTTCAGATCAGTAGAGAACACACCAAAATTAAGATTTCACAACTACTAAAAGGAGAAGGAATGCATTCACTGCTAACCCAATACCAGCAGTCAGTGCTCCACCCTTGCCCTGGGAATCTGGAAATGCTTCAGTGGCAGAACTGGAAGCCACAGAACAAAAGCCCTGGCCTTTAGCTCACTAGAAAATGTTGTTATGGAAAGTATACCAGGAACACTATAAAGAAAAAAAAAACCCAACAAACCAACCCAAAACCCAACAAACCTCTCAGGTGTTAAGATAAATTCATACAGCAAATTCAAGTCTGACTTCCAGAGAAAGTAACTTCTACTCTGAGAATCTTATTAGCAGAAAGAAAAAAAGCACATTGAGGGAATTCTTCACCGATTATTGAAGGTTTCCTGTGAGTTTTCCACTAATGCAAGGATCACAACTGGAAAAAAGACAACGGTTACTCCATTTTAATAGCTAGGAATACGAGGAAGGAATCAATTTGGAGCAGACAGCTTTTAGCAGTTTCTTAAATGGTCTCTTAGAGAGGTCTGCTCCCCAGCTTCTAGGAACACTTATTACCCCAGGAGTTCCCCCCATAGGCAACTGCCATAAAAGTTCAGCAACTTGCCTACGGCTGCGACAGTGAGTGGAGTTTGACAAGCACACAATTCACACCCTTACTAGACACCTTCTGAGCACGCCAAGTGCTCACTTGTATCCCAACTTCTACACAAAGCAATAGCAAACTCTTTGTCACTCATTTCCCTCTGTAGAGACATGAAGTAACCAAAAAGGAACTTAGGAAATAACTTCAGTGAAAGAGTAATACTCAGTATGACAATGCTTATCATTCAACACACCTCCTCCCACCCAAGACAAATACACTCTCTTTTCTCTCCATCATCCTCTTTTCTGAAAAACTTAAGGTTTTTTTCAAAAAAAAAAACAAACAAAAAACCAAACCCAAAAACCAAAAAAAACCCCCAGAAGTAGAGAGCTTACAATGTGTTTGATAGGACAACCACTTTATTACAAAGAACAAACAATGCTTTGAAATAAGACTGATCAACTTGAATTGTACAAAATGTCAGTTCCCTTGTAGAGGTCGTTAAGTAACAGGCTGTAAGACTAAGTTCACGTCAAATTCGCTATCCTGAAATAGCAGATAACAACAGTAATACTTAATATCTTCAGAGTTTATGGCATGATCATGTGCTCTACTCCAAACTACATTCAAAAGATATTGCTATAATTACTTTGAAAACACAAAGTGTAGGTTATTGTTCACTTCATTTCCACTTTCACAAGAACATTCTGAAGGTGAAGCTGTAGCAGCGTCTGCCGTAACCGGCACGACTGTCCTATGCTCAACACAGTCACAACTTCCCTAAGGGGTTTAGTAAACCTAGACATTTCTACAATATGGATACTGTCATCTGATAGATTTCAGCTTCTGTTACGCGTCCTTTAGCGCGATATATGAAATATATGGATAACACAGATTCTCAAAGAGCCGATGCCAACAGCCTTCCAAACAAATTTAAAATCCAACAATCAATATTTGTCTGATATCTAGTTGATAGGCAAACAGGTGGGATTTAGACATTATAAATACAGTTCTAAAAACAGACCACAAAGTGTATTTTACAGCATGTACCACAATTTCATTTTAAAGGAAAAACTGCGAGGAACTGAAGGTTTGCATGTGACCACTTATTCAACGTCACCCAGCTTGGACAAAGAAGAGAAAGTGACATCTAATGTCAAGTCAGCTGAATAAAAGCACACTTACAGTGAAGTTAGACTTTCACTGAAAAACGCCACAGTTTTACCCTTTGGTAGTTGTGACATACCCACTGAAAAAGAAATTGTGCAAAGCATGTGAAAATAAGTGCAAAAAAAAAAAAAAACCAACAAAAAAACAATAAACCAAACAACTCCACCCAGACATACCCAACAGATTTGAATCTTAAATAACAACTCTACAATCACAGCTATCAACCAACAAAATCAAAGCCACAAGTGTTTTCTCTAAAGGCTTCTTTCACAGTACTAATGAGAAAAAAACAAGTTCTATTCTTCTAGTTAACAGTTCATGTGTATGGTATTTTAGTTATCAGACAGTATTGGTAGTGAGCTCATACCTGATGAAATGGACCATTAAAACACAAATATTTTAAAGCCAATTAACTTCAGGAAAAGTCCTATACATTCATTCTATAAACACTGCTTAAAGTGAATCTGGGAAATCTGTCACTGTTACAACACAAGATTCTTTCCTCTGGAGTAAGGACACATACCTTACTCCTGTGCCACGATTAACGCTACGATGGGGATGGATGCTCCCCATCACTTTTTATATGCTATTAAAGCAGGTGATGTGTTGCAATAATTAAGGCTGTATCAGCACTTCCATCACAACCCTGATTTTCAGGGTAGCTAAAACTTGACTATTAAATCTGCTCTGGGATACTTGAACTGTTAAATCTCTAATATTTTAGTGATACTTCTCCCACCAAACAGGCACATTAGTTATTTTATTTTCATTTATGTATTTACAAATGCTCTTAAGACAAATTCTAACTGGCAGAGGCAAGAAATTCTACCTTGATGTACAGTCTTTTGGCATTCAGGGGAAAATTAAAGTGCAAAGTATAAACTTCATTGCACAGGAAACAATTCAGATTATATTTCAAAATAAATCTTATTTAGGTGCCTCAATCTATTCACCTAGTGACCTTGTCCAACTCAGCCATTTTCCTCTACACTTTGGTAAACATAGGTTTATATATAGATACATAAATAGCATTTAAAATGTTTACCTTTATTTCACTACTGTGAACAGTTTTGTTTTTTTTTTTTTTTCTTTTAGCGTAGGAATGGATCAACCTATTCCTAGAAGTAATGCTTGTTGAATTTATCAGCTAGCTAGTTAATGTAAAATGATGCATAGTAAAAGGGAGATACTGAACTTGATTAGTAGAATATACTGGTAAAGCAAAAAAAGCACTTAAGAAGATTAACTTGAATAAATATGTTGAAAATTGCCATATAATAATGTGCAAAATTGCTTACCGTGTATCCTGGACTTTGGTTACAATTTTCAGGTTGAACTTTTACAGAAACATTATGGAAGCAACACAAGTGATTACAAACACAGGAATGAGGTAAGTTATTATTAGTGCAAAAAGCAAGCATATGCTAAAAGCAAAGCATATGGATTAAAAGAAAAAAAAAAAAAAGAGAGTGAGAGAGAATGATTCTCGTGGAAGTTTTAATACAAGACCAGATGGGTCTCTTGTAAACATTGGTATTTACAAGTTTAATATTTGTACAACTACAAAAGGATAATTCTAAATATTAGTAGTGCATTTACAATGAATTTACTTTTTATTTTTTTGTAATAAGAGGAATGAATTAAGTTTATCCTTTTCCTTTTAAATCTTCAGGGGATATCTTTCAAGATTAAGATATTTGTTACAAATAGTAGAAAAATCATTTCTTTACAAAAAAAGTATATATTAAAATATTTTTACATTTTAAGTTACTATATAATAACTGGAAATTTTTTGCCTTGTACTCAGGCACCACCATGAAGAATGTGGTATAAGGAACTAAACCCAAACAGAATTTGCTCATGTACCAAATCTTGTGAATGATCTACGCAAGATCTGTAGCAGTTATGGGGAATCTACCTCAAATACTACTGCAAGTACCAGGTTTTTATTTATTAATTTCTAATTTGAACCTTTTTTTTTTTTATGTATATATGTTTTTTTTTTTTTTTTACTTTTTAACT
>JANHGN010005074.1:0-24582 GCA_024605025.1 Megaceryle maxima | reverse complement strand
AACAAACAAACAAAACCACAAAAAACAACCCAAACAAACAAAAAAATCCAAAAAACCACACCCAAAAAAACCACCACCACCACACAAACAAAAAACAAACAAACAAACAAACAAACACCACCAAACAAACAAAACCAATATAAAGTATCCACACAAAACAGTATTGCAGATTTGTAACAATCAATTTAAGATCAACCACTTTGGAAGTCTGTTTCACATTTAGCACTAAGACCCAAAAGTTTCCAAACAACACTTAAATTACACTGTGAAGAACATTATAATCCAACAATCTATAAATTATATGAAAGTAAAACAAACAGGTCAGGTGACTGAGTCTGGATTCACTGCACCTCAGTGAAATGTCATCTGTTTCCTCTACAGTCAGAGAGAAACACACTCCTCTCTATGTTACCTAAAAACTTTACATCAGCTAATAGCTTTTCCCTATTAACAGACAGAAGTAGTGTCAAAGAGAACCTGAAGTTAACTATCTCCTTAATGTTGTAAAATTAACATAGCCCTGTCAGTCTGTTCTTTGATGTTAAAAAATAAAAGGCTATTTATGTTTGAAGAGATACATCTGCCATCATAATAATGAATATATTGAGAATTTCATGTTCCTTGCAACACTTCAAACAACTTAAAATTTCACTTTTCCTCCTATCTTTTAAAAATATGTACACTATATAACCAGCCCAAGTTGTGGGGTTTTGTTTTTTGTTTTAACTTCAAAGGTCTTTAAAATAATTTTAAATTGCAAGACAGATATAATCTTACTTCATGGTTTATGAGATTAATTTTAACCCTCAATTATTAATTATTTTTTATTCTATAGTTATCTTACTTGAAGTACAAACAGGCAAAAGAGAAGGGGCATTTGATTCTTTGAATCCTGTAGCATCTGCATGGTTTTTCATAGTCTCCTGGGTAATCTTGTTTTCAGGTGCTGCAACCTTTTCTTTTCCTTCTACTTTTAATAATGAGTTTGATGAAACAGAAACTTGTACCTAACCAAAACAACACATTTGTTAACGTTTAACTACAAAGTTCAGAAATTTTCGTGGCAAACAAGGCATGAAAATACTTGCTTGAAAACAACAAAGATCCTCCAACAAATCCCTCTAGCATTTTAAATTAAACCAAACAACCAACCTCAGCAACGACCTTATCTTAGCCATTATAAAAGAAAGACTAAGTTGACTTGGAAGTGTCCCTGACACATGCTAAATTTTACTTGAGAATGAGCTCACATTGCTATGTTATCACATGGAAGTTCGCTGATGCATACATTTAGTCTGCTGAGGAGACTTGAGGAGGTGGAAAAAAAAATAACTCACAATCACAGAGACTCAAACTTTCTTTCCTGACACATACCTAAGATATTTCAACTGTTAGTGAAACTTACAGTACTCCTACATGCTTTTTTTTTTTTATAAGAATACATTATGGATCCCATGCAGACTCGAGGCATTATCAAATTAAGAAAATGTCTACATTTCTAAAAATGTGATTGCTTAGCCAGAGTTTGTCCTCTCTCTTTCTTTTAAATGGGCAAATTTAAAAGACAGTACAACTGCACAACCAGAATACATAATTGGGTTTATACTGTAGTAGGAACCTACAGATAAGCAGGCTTGCATTTAAAAAAAAAAAAAAAAAAAGAAGAAAAAATACCAACAAAGGAGGAATGTATCTTATCCTTTTTGCCTCACACATTAATTTCACCAACATTTTAAGGATGAATAGTATTCCTACTGGTATCAGGCTCCTAGTAAGCATTCTGGAAGTCAATACAGTTGCAGTTTCCTTTTTGCATTACCAGGAATGGGACTTTAAAGACTGTCTGTCAATTATTAAAGTAAAAAGGATGTAAACAAGACAACTACTTCAGCAGGTGTCTTTTTTGCTGCTGTTTCATTTTTCTTTTTTTCCTAAGGCCTAAAAAGTATGCAGGGACTTTTAAAACTGAGAAAGTGCTTTGGCAGTTCTCTCACTTCCCACACTACTTTGCCACTTCGGCATTTTTCAGTTTACACTTACGTTATTAGGAATGACATTATTTGTTTGGTTAGGATGATCCATCTTCATTTCTGGGTAAGGGACACTAGGCAATGACTGTGGAGTTTGATGTAGAGAAGAGCCACCTTTCAGGTAAACAAAAGCAAATTCCCATCAGTTACCTAAACTTAACGTTATATTGGTTGGAATCTACTCCAGTAAGCAAGAGTGAGACGCAAAGTTCCCTGAAGGAAGACTTGGTTGTAAGACTGAAATGAAACTGCATGGCCCAACAGTCAGATAAAAATCCCTTTCTTCAGTGTTTCCTTTCTCAAATCATACCCAGCATAGTACAAATATATTCATATACAGACAGGTGGCCAAACCCGACAGGGACAAGTTAAAGCGGAGTTTTGCATAGTTATGATGCATGCATTTTAGGAATAACCAAAGAAATAGGGTGACTCTCTTAAAAACAAAACAAAAAAACCCACGGCAACAAAAAAACCCCACCCCTCATATTAATTACTTATGCAATCCTTTGCCTTGGTGCACACACGTTAGCGTAATGGGATCTGACTACTACCTTGTGAACTCTGTACTGATGCCTCAGGAACCCCAGTACCATGTGCTCCAGCCCCTGATGGCACTGGTGAGTCAGCATGTAATTGAAGAAGATATCCTTCAACTGTAGGTACTTCATCCCATTTCACTTGAAAAGAGTTGGTTGTAGCTCTTATCAGCTGAACCTGTGATGGTGCTGGAGGTTTCTCTACAAGAAACCAATAAAAGCAGGTGGTATGTTTGAAATTGCCCTCTTTTATCAGTTTAAGAAATGTCTATATAATGCAAGCAAAATGAATAGCTCTTTTTTCACTTCTGTACAATATATACCAGATTCAACAAGGAACAGTTGTCAAAGGTGGCGAAGTCAAGTCAGAGAATTATAAAGTGTCATTCCAGAGTGTTCAAAAACGCTGAAGTTTTGATGCTTTGTTTCTTTAATTGTTCTGCTGCTGCCAGTAAGTCTTTGGGCTGTATACACATCATTATAGGGATTATAGAGAGGAGATCCTTGTCCTTTCCTAAAAGCCTGCACGCAGCTCTTTGCCTCCTAAAGCTTTACATGTAAGGAACCACAGAAGATAGCAAGCAAAAAGGAAGTGCATTCTGTAGCTAAAGTGAGCTTTCCCTCACACGACTTCTGCAGAGGCCGAAGGCTACACATGATTCAATGCCAATGACCTGCTCCTCTCACCTGCCTCCATGCCTGACTAGGCTGCACTCTCTTGCTACTCTCTTCATCTTCTGATCTTCCGGGGAAGGGGAGAAAAAACAAACTCCTCAACGTTTCACTGTCTCCAGTAATCAATCAATCAATCAATCACACACTTCCACCTGAGCAGCCAACAAATCCCTCCCAAGAGTACTGTTCTAGTTCCCTCTCTCACAATATCAGGGTCTCTCACAGGATCTCAGGATGCTTCCATCAAGCCAGTTACTAATGAGTGATTAGTGCTCAAAAATTCCCTTCAACCCCAAGAATAATTTGGACCCTTCTCAGATTTGACAGTGTCTTTTTGTAGTCCAAGAGATGAGGAAGCAACAGCAGCAATGATCCCAAGAGAAGGGTTTTGGTTAAAAAAGAAAAGAGTAAGTAGCAGCAGGAAAGATCACTAAGAGGAGAGTTCAGAAGCTTGAGTTTAAGTAAAACATCCTTCAGCACTTTTTATCTACTGACTATGGCATGCACTGCAGAATCTAGCCACTAAGTTCTTTCAAAGGCTTTAAACAAGCCTTCTTAATGTTTTCAGTTCACGTTACAGCTGTAGCCTTCAAACAATTAACAGTGAAGCATGGTTTATTTGAGATTTAAAATTTAAATAATCTTTGATGCCAGCTTCCCATATGTTAATAAAATATGGAACATAGTACAAGTCACTCATTTATTTCTGACTCACCAGTATCGAGGTACCAAAGATCTTTGCAGCAGACTTGATTGTTCCAAGCTTTTCTGTAACCATCTCTACCACTCCAGATATAGAGACGAGTGCCAACAGCTACAGCACAGTGTCCTGCTCTTGGCCCTGGTAACAAGTTACTTTTGTCCTCCTGGCAATCTGAGATCAGACCTATCCATTCTGTGGTATCTAGTAAATGAAACTTGAAAAATTTAGTTTCTAGATATTTTCCAAAACAAGCAATACAGATGTTAATACACTTAACTGCTCAGAAAATAGATCACCTCTGTTTTTATAGACAGTTGAATTCAAATTTGCAATATTACAAACAGAAGGCTGCTTTCCAATTAGTTTGCAAGATATGATAATTAATACAGGATGAATTTCTGGCCTCTGTTTGTCTCTCTCAGACATTTACAGGAGCAGAGTTGAGGACTCAGGGACAGTACTATCATGTTTAGAAAAAACTCATTTCAGGAACTGTCTCTTGTGTTCTTCTTTAAATGAAGGAGGAATATTGATACTGCTTAGTATTCAAGTTTTATTAACAAAGATTTGCTTCAGCAAACCTGCTGGATGTTCAATGGAAAATCATAGTAATTAAAGAAAAAAAAATCACTTAAAGATGCAAAAAAAATGACATCACCTTTAGTCTACTAGGATTATAATTGTGTATCCCAAAACTTTTCTCAGGGTCTTGAAAATATTTGTTCTGCTCTGTTAAGAAAGTATTAATTCAAAATGCCCACTCCCAGAAAGGCAGAAACACTAACCCAAATTAAGGTAAGAAAATGAACCGGTACATTTCCATTCACCATCATGAGCAGAAATTTCACCTCCTGCTGACTGTGGAACCCATCCACCAAAAATATACATTCTGAAATACAGGAAAAGAGGGAAGAGGGAAAAAGAAAAGCCAGTTAACATCCAGATCTGCTGCATGTGCTCTCTCAAAGTAGGACAACACAGAAAATTTCTAGTGCTTTATAGATCTGGTTTACAGCAGACTTTGTGTCTACTCCCTTGAGAAAGTATTGTTGCAGACATCTACCTTCTGAAATTTTTGAGTAAGTTAACGGATAAAAAAAAAAAAACCAAACCAACCAACCAACCAAACCACAAACTCCTCAAATAACTTCCCAGAAACAGAAGTTAATATTGTATCTTTTTACAACCCACCAAACTGCTGATACTCTCCAAACCCCAGACATTTATACAAAGTTTCTACAACCCTTTACCCCAGACCTCTCAACAACCCATTCTCAAATGATTAGACTGGCATCTACATCAGATACCACAATTTAAAGACACAATGCCAACTACAAACTACTAAGATTTTAAGCAAAAAGCTAAGCTGTTGGATCATAAGATACACAGCTTTCACACTTCTTTCCTCCCTTGCCTCTTTCTCCTTGCGCCAGCTTGTGAACTGATATAAAATGGACTGAAACCCATGTTTAAAAGTCCATTTTATCAATGGTATCTGCCAAACCAAACCACTGTGGCAAGAAGCAAAGTAATGAGGAACAGACTACAGAGAAACCAGCCCACAAAAATGTGGAAGGGTTTTGCCTAGAACTAGTTCTGCTCTTTGGGCAGTTTCCTTGCATAGCAAGTTGATTGTGTCACAGACATGAAGGCACTCGAGTTGGCTCCTGACAAAGTCAGCTCAGGACCAGCTGAGACTGCCCCAGAATGAGACAAGGTGCATTAAGAAACCTGGAAAGCTGCTTGTGAGTTGGGCAGATTGTCCCGCTGGATGGAATCACTGACAGTTTGACATCCTTAAATTACAATGGTACTTTTTAATTTCCACTGAAGTACGATAATAGAAGCAGAAAAGTACTCTACAGGGCTGATGGTTTATACTGAGCAGTAGTGGATAAGCATCATCATTCTCCTACTAGGTGTACCTTTCTAGAGTTGAGCTTTTAACAACAGACATACTTGTTTCCTATTACATTGGCCGTATGGAGACTGCGAGGAAGTGGTACTGTCCCTTTGGTTTCTGGTCTTGACCAGGTCATTGTTTCTAAAAGAAAAAGAATAAAAACCCTCAAAAAACTTGTTACTGTATATTTCACTACCTGTATTTGAGGAAGGAACACACCCTTAACATTCAACAAAACAAAATTTCACCTTTTTAAGATGGCCACCTTAAGAAAGAAGGTGCAACAAAAAGCACTTAAAGCTTCTTTTAGAAGTCACAGGAAATACTGACAAGCTAATTGTCTATCAGCTTATCAAAAGATATATTACACTTAAATTATGGTTATTCATCTTGGTTATCATAGTGACAGTCTTTAAGGCACTCTAAGGAAACAATCTCACAGTGTAACCAAAACCAGTGAGGATAATAGATACAGCATTCTTTGCATATAATTAATTCAAAAAAATTACAGTTTTATCACTGTGGTGTAAGTTCCAGTGACATCTGCACCGCATCATGCCATCAATCATTATACACTCCTATTTTTCCTCTTGGCCCGTCAGGGCCCTGCACTGACTTCTACTGACAAATCAACTCACCTATGTCAAGTTCCCAGAGATCATTAAGCCGACAGCCACACATCCCTCCAAAAATATATATCTTTGGACTGCCCAAATCTTTTCTGCAGTATACAATGGCTGTGTGAGATTCTCGAGGAGACGGCAAGATCCCTTTGGTCACAGGAATACTCCAGCCGACAACGCCAGAACCGTGTTGCAGCTCCAGTTCATAGAAATCATTTAAATATCTAGGGTATTATTGTCAAAGTATGAAAAATTCACTTATAAGCAAGATTACAAGTGAGCTTTAAATCCTGACCACTTCCAAGTATTACAGACTTCTGTCTTGGGAGAATGTAGAATTTTAAAACTTCAAACTATTTGATGGTATTGTGGACAGTACCAAAACTAAATGGATTTAGAATAAAAAATGAATTATTCTAACCTGTTGCCTCTAAGGAAATATGTTCTCACATCATACTTGATACATTAAGATACATGAAAAAAACATTCAACACTGGTAAACAACATTCTCAGTAGAAATGACTGCTCATGGATAAACTTGGAATAAACTGCAAAGTTGTGAGAAACACTTGATGACGTGGGACATCAGACATGAATTTCTGCAGCTCTAAAACAACAAAGGTGAAAAGATGTTTCTTTTCTGTTGTCTTCAGGCTTGTCAAGAGACGAATAGCCATTTGTTGCTGAATCTATCAGCAAGTTATTTTTAGATAATGGTCTTTGAATCTTGGCATTCACACCAGATATCTCTTGTTTACTGAGCTTAAAATTGCCAGTTTATAGCTCAGTGGATACAAGTGCTCTGAACTGCAGGCGAACATGGATATAAGACTTCAGCATCATAGCAGATAAAGGCAACTTCAGCTGTTACTTTAAAAAAAAAAAAAATTAAATGAATTCACAACTGTTTTCTGTAGCATTATAGAGGAAACTTCCATTGTTAATTCCCTGATGACTCACAAGACTTTTCTGATTTAAGAAATTCTAACAAACAAGCCATTCTTAAGAAGATCACCCAAAACCCTAGGAAAAATACCAAAATTGTCTCAGGTTTCCCTCCAAAGGTATCAGAGCTGTTAGCCAGTGTTACATATGGTGGGATTAGCAGAAGAACTATTTAAGCTACTTAGGCATGTTAACCCCTCCACTACACAAATAATCCAAATGTGAGGCCTTGGTATGGAGGACAGGCTCCCTGGAATGTTCTTCAAAGCTGCTGTTATCTAGTGAATTATTTTTGAAGACACTGAATTCAAACCAAATCAGCATACCTGGGAACATTATTATTTGAATCCTCGCTTTCATTTGCCAGGCCACCGAATAAATAGCACTTGTTACCATACAAAGAAAAGCTGTGGCCAAGTCGAGGACAAGGTGGTGATCCAGTGGAAGGAGCTTGAGGTTTTACTTTTTTCCAGAGCCATCGACTTGCCTTAAAGACAAGAAAAATATTTTCAGAAATATTTTCATTTACAGTCATTCATACTCAATAGAATTCAGATCATATTAAAAATAATTCAGCAAATATACAAGTGTTAAGGGAATGCTGAGATTTTCTCAGGATATACATTAAAAGGTACATATAAGAGCTAACCTTTAAAAAACATTAAATATTTTATATTTTATGTAGACCAGATGGAAGTCTCTTTTTCAAAGTTATTTAGATTTTCTCCATCTTCAGAATCTATTTAAAGAGTTTACTCCTCCTGGAGCAGAGCAAACCTCATCTAACATTTCTCAACAGTTGGTAAGATAAAATGTGTTTGCTCATAAATAAAGTAGTCCTCAAAACTGGAACATCTTCACAGATTTCCTACCTGTAATTCATATAAATCATTACTGTATCTTCCATATTCAACCATTCCTCCAAAAACTAATATTCTGGTACCATCACAAACAAATCCATGTGCTGCACAGCCTGGAGGAATATCTCCCCTTACAGCAGGAAGGAACCACTGATTGGTAACTAGGGTAGAGGGAAAAAAACAAAACAAAACAAAACAAACAACAACAACAACACCACAAAAAAAAAAAAGAAAAAAGAAAAAAAAAAGAAGATATATTTCAAACATCAAGAAAGTATATTTTCAAACACCTGTAATTTCTAAAGAATTACCTTTTACCTGTAGATAACTGTGATTAGGCTCTTTGTTTAACACTAAGTTTTGAGTTAAAGCTTCTTTACTGAATAAAAAAACCAAGGAAACACTTCTATCAAACCAATGTTACTCAATATATAAATGAACACAAGGTCCCCATAACTGAGTTACCAAGGGTCAGCAATATAATAGATTTGCCAAAAATAAAACCAAACCAACCAACCAAAAAAACCAGGCTAACGAGGAACACAAGTGCAGTTCCACACAAAAGAGATAACTGCACTAACTCAGAGGGAGCTAGCCCTAGAAAAGGAATTATTAGAGTTACAGCAGCATGGCAGTGTGCCTGGACTTAACAGCCCTATTGAAAAACCAATTACACTGTTCTGGAAGCAGTGTTAATATCTGCAGAGCATTACACTGATACATGGGACGGGAGAGGCACAGAGACAAGAAAGAGCAACTGAGACTGCCTGATCCAGCAGCAAGCATATTGATGTTTAAACTGTTCTGGAACAGAAGAATTGTCTCCTTTTTCCTAAGCTTTTTTTCATGAGCACAAAGAGGAAAAGTGTGAAATTACAGGCTTCCAGTGAATGTTGCTGCAGGGGATTAAGATGCCCTCGTTGTGTGACTGCTCCGCTGAAGCACTGTGCTCATAGCAAGTGCAGTGGATGACACTCCAAACCCAGTCAGCCCAAGTCATAACCCTGCACCTTAGTCCCCAGAGGAAAAAAAAAAAAAAAAAAAAAAAAAAAAAGGTCAGTTTGGGACAAACACTTAGCTGGGAACTAGAACAACTGAGTTGTGATGCTTTTTGTCACTGCCACAAAGGGGAAACACCTTTACCAGAAAAATAACAAAAGTGATGTTAAGGCTCACTCAAAAGGCACCATCAGAACCTCTGTTTTGATAGATAATATAGCTATACTATCTAATAGCTTTCTTTAGATTACTTGTCAAAACAAAAAGCTTAAGAGATTTTTTTTTTTCCCTCCCACCAAAAATGTGATTGAGTACAGCAGATCTTTAAGCTATCATGATAAAATCTGCTTAGAACTCTTAACTGTAAGCATTTTCTTCTTCTCCAAATCATGTTTGTGCTTCCTGATTTTATCTTAAAGGAAGCTCAACAAAAATATATTTGTTTTATTGGGGGGAGAAGGGAGACAAGTCATGATAAAAGTTATTTTTCAGTTATCCTAAAAAGTTGGCAAGTTAACACACTCTCACGCTTTTGGTGCGTTGCACAAGCAGCCAACAGCGGCTGTGACTGAGAAGCACCTATCGGTCACCAAACTCTCCCATCTCAGCCCAAGCTCTGAAATTACACGTAAGTTTTCCAGCCTCGTACAGCACCCCGTATGGCAACTATTTAGGCATCTAATTTTTCATGAATATAGTCGGTCTCGGGCAGCTTCCTGCATGGAAGGGCTCCCGATGCCAACATGTTCATTTTTCTAACCGAGGTTTCTATCTCAGCGAGTTCAGATCTCGTGAGCTGCCACCAGAGGGAAGAAGGGGGACCTAACACTCAAGGGGGCTAATCCACTCTGCAGTCATTCGGCCGAGACCTACCAAGGAGACGAAGACTCGGCACCCCGGACGAGGGGCTGCGAAAAGCACAAGAGACCTCAGACGCAGAATTAAAAAAACCAAACAATTTCCAGCTTCTTTCTCCCCACCCCCAAAGAAAGCAGCACGAACCCCGTAACATCAGCCAGGGCGCTGCACAACCCCAGGAGGACCCCTCGCTCAGACATATTTCCAGACTCGGAAACAGGAACAATTCCCACGATTTCGGCTCTAGGCAGCTTTTCATCCCGGGACCCGCCCCTTCAGCGCCAGCGGCTCATCCCAGCCCCCCCGCGGGCAGTTCCGGGGAGGACAGGAGGCTCAGGGGCTGGGAGGGCGATCCCCATCTCGTCCCCCCGCGGTGAGCAGACCGGTGCCATCAGCGTGTGGAGACACGACAGCCCAGGAACTGCCCCGGCGGGCCCGCCCCGCGCGCTCCCGGCCCGCCGCGGGCCGCACCCGCCGCCCCGCTCCGCCTCACGCACCCGTATTGTAGACGTGCAGTTCATCGGCGATGCCCTCGTTGCCGCCCCCGAAGATAATGACCAGCTCGCGGATGGCGACCGCACGGTGCCCATGGCGGGAGCGCGGCACCGGCCCCGTGAAGGAAGACACCCGCCTCCAGCTCAGTCCAGCGGCGGCCGCCGCCATCTTTACCGCCACTCCCACAATGCACCGCGCGGCCGGGGCTAGGCCGGCGGGGGGACAGGCGGGGGGAGCGGCGGGGGTGTAGCGCTCGTGGTGGTGTCGGTTTTCCTCGGTGCTGAGGGGGATTCGGTGACGGCGGGCGGGACCCTGCCCTGCCCTGCCCTGCCCTGCCCTGCCCTGCCCTGCCCTGCCCTGCCCTGCCCTTCCGCGGGGCCGGCGGCCGGCCGAGAGGCGCTGTGAGGAAGCTGCCTCTTGTCTGCGGCAAGGACTTGGCCGTCAGACCGCCTTCTCGGCGGCCCCGGGCGTACCCTGTGGGCTGTGCCACGGCTACCTCTGCCACAGGCCTCTCTCTCCGCACGGCTCCCGGTTTCGGCCTTGCTTCACCGAGAGTCCCGTTAAGGGTGCCTGGCAGGGGCAAACGCCTGCAGGTCACTGGGCCTGTGGGCTGCTGCTTGCTAGCCCGGGCTACCACGGGTGTGGTGTGTGCTGTTCAGCTTCGGGCAACCAGCGCTGCCTTCGAACCCTCAGAAACGCGGAGCAGGGTTTTTTTTATATTTTTTAACTTAGTGGTAGGCGAGATACGCTGCCTGTGAGGTAGGCGTCTCAGAAAGAAATGAGTCGCTGTTTAAATATTGAAGCTTGAGGTTAGAAAGCAAAGTTTCAGTTCTACAGTTAGCGGGTGATGTGAGTAAACTCAAAGATCTCATTCTGCAGGACAGAAGCCGCTCTCTTTCTTGTGTGGGAGGGGTGTTAAGTGATAATATTAGAAGACACATTAGAAGATGCTCCAGGGGTTGCTGCCAGGAGAAGCCAGTTGGTCCCAACGCTGCAGGCTCACAGCTGTGTGCTGTTCAGATTTGTTCAGGATGCACATAGAAATGGAAGGGAGATGAAAAAAAAACCCAAAAAATAAACGGATGAGTTTTCATGAACACAATAGAGATTAAAAAAATAGTTCAGAAAAACAGTTCTGGCCATCTACATGGAGCACATAACTGTGTAGCCCTTCAACTATTTTTCCTCCAAGCAGATGCACAAAAAATGAATTTTTGTACAAAATCAGATAATACAATTTTGGCATGTTTGAGACAGTTGAATCCCCACATTTTAAGTTCATGCAAATGGAACAACAATCCTAGTTTTAAACATTCAAGATGTACAAAACCTTAGCTCAATACTCCTAAGTTTTGTACTGCCTCATGCTTAAAAGATAAAAAATAGTTTAGAAGTAAAGATTATTATTGTTATTATTCCTTTCAGTACTCCTGCAAGTCTTGTGACAAAGTGCTGGTTGATCATATAAAAGGGAGGGAAAGAATTTGAATGAAAGAAGTGGTGTAGAACTAAAACTGCCAAAGCGTTCCAGGAGAACTTAGGGGACAAAGTATCAACGTGCTGGGCATCTTGAGCTACAGTCCCTTTGAATTTAAAACCAAACTTGTGGATCCAGGTTCTCTTAATTGCTCCCAGACTCAGAAATGAGATGATGCAAGTCAAAATGCATGTTTAGGGTTGGATTTTGACTGGCAAGAACTCTGCAAACAGACGGAAAAACTTGGGCTTTCAGTTTGACTTTGGCTTGTTGTTGTTTGGCTCTCGCACACTAGTTACCTGTTCACATTTACCGTAAATGATGACAAGAAACCTGAACTGCAACGAGACTGTTGAAGTAACTTCTGCAAGGGTCTACTTCCTTCTCTTTCCTCCACCACCTTAAGACTTTATGTCTTATGGGATTTGTTTGCAATCTGCTAGCTGAAGCTCTGAGGCAAGTTTGCCAGATCTGGGGCTGCATCATCATTCTGCACATCTGGAAGTGGTTTATGGGCTCTCATTTCTCCAGTGCAGCGTCTGGGCTCTGTGCTATTCCTCAGCAGCAGAGAAAGAAAAGAAAACCAGCACAACTCCAAAGTAAACTGAAGAGTTTGAAAAAGGAATTGAATCTTAAAACTGTTACTGTGCCCTGTAAGGCCCTTGTGCGGGGGACTTCAAAGGAGGATGATGGTCAAGGAAGCTTTGGCAAGAGTGCTTACAGCTGCAGGCTATGTAGGATCCGAGTAAATAGTTCTACAGCTCTTCAGGAGAGAGGAGTCCTGAATACTGTGCTGCTTTGAAGAGGTAAAAACGCTAATTAAGCAGGAAATATCTGAGCAGTAATGTCACTGTTTCTGAGCTTTCCCTTCTGTAGCCCCTCATTCTGTTACAGGATTTGGCAAGTGAGTTAGGGACTGCCAGATTCCAGGAACTGATGTCTACAGTTAGGAATAACTAAATATTTGCAGGGGTACAAATATTCCTTGCTTTCCTTAAAAACCAGTGGGTAATCAGTCTGAGTTTCTGAGGCTTTGGAATGCTGTAGTTTTAGAACTCAAACTCGTATGAGAGACTGAGTTTGGATTTTAAAATGTAAAACGTGGTTCAGTTTGTGTTGATTTAATAATTTCTGAAAATATGAGGCTGTGGCTATCCAGCTTTCAGCTTGCAGTGCTCATCAGTATCGTTTGTGACTGTCATTACAAATCTTAATTGAAAGATAGTAGGCAGCTCTATGGAAAAGTTTTATATTAGCTAAAGCTAAAGTGTGCTTAGAAAGTTACTCCAAGGGTGTCAGCGGTTCTGTTGTTTCTTTGCCTATCTAAACAAGTAAACTTTTTTAATGGATAAGAAGACAATACTTTTGCACAATGTGTGAGAGAAGGGCTTTCTCAGCAGTGGTTTTTGCTTTTTTTTTTTTTTTTTTTTTTTTTGTCTGACTGATAAGCTAAATTTCCTCTCTGTAAATTAATGCCACATGAAGAGAGTGGGCTGCTGGAATGTAGATAAATGCTGCAGATGCAAAAGGACTTTGAGAAATACTCCTCTCTCACTACTATTTAGTCCACTGCTGGGACCTTAATACAAGTGAATATAAGAGGTTTGTAAACAAAGCCACATCTTAGCTTTTAAAATATTTTTATTGTCGTTTAACTTGTTAGCCTAAGTAGAGACTAATTTAGGATGCCGCCTGAACTTGAGCATTAACCGATGAGAGGCAGACAGTTTTGTGACTCAGGTTTCAAGAATTCGTGCTGTTATGTCTGTCTTCTCAAGGAGTTGGAATAAACTGCATTTTTATGTGTGCATAGAAACTGCCATATATCCTTATCTATGCTGGAATGTGCCCCTATCCTGTATGGATGGAAAAAGGAAAAATTGTTTTCTCTCCTCTATGCAGCTACCGTGACATAAGTTAGAACACATAGTTGTATTCCCCCCCACCCTGCCCTACCATCTGGTGATGTTTTTTATTGTTGGTTTGGTTTTGTTTGTTTCATAAACAGTAGTTTTGGGTCCCAAATTCAAGTTAATTTTGTATTTCCCATAGTCTTGTATTTTAGGGATTATTTTCATGCATTTCAGGCCACTCTTGGGCCTAGTTTGGAAGTATAGTTTTAGGGAAGGCTATCTCATTTTCTTCAGCATTACAAATAATGTGCTTAAATCTAAGCCACGTTGCACAAATGCCTGTTTTACTGTTAGCAGAAGGATGCTGCTGTTAGAAAATATTTTCACTATGGCTCTGAAATTTTCTGAGAGTTTGAAAGACACTGCTCCAGTATGAGATTTCCATACGTTTGGGAACATACTTTGGCAAGAGATTAGCATTTGGGATTGATGTTATGGCTGAGGTGAGATCGGAGCTAAATGTAAACGTATTTGCAAATTGCATCAGTGGGTATTTTCATACTTCTTTGCACATTACTTTACAATGTATTAAAAAAATCTTAAATTATTACTGATGTAGGTGATTGGATGGAATTTGTTAAAATGTTGTTCATTTCAACCTATTAGTAGCTTAAATTATAGTATGGAACAGTTCTAGCCCAGATTAAGTTATTTATAAAGATAGAGTTTTGACAGGTCAACAGTAAAATCTGATGATGCAAAACCTTGTCCCAGAAATAGCTAATTCACTGCTGGTATTAATGATTTTTCTTTATTTGTTTTACAACAGATCACAGTTCTTACCCAACAAGACACATGGCTCTTTTAAAGAAAAGTAAGAAAGATTAGAAACATTTGAAATATGTATTTTAAAAAGAGGCCAGAAATGTCAATAATAATAATAACAACTGTTGTCACAGTTGCATGGAAAATTATAGTTTTGCTGAATTATGCTTAACTTTTAGTATATAAATAAGCCTTTCCCTGCTAACTAAGTTAGGTAAGTACGGCCATAAATCCCATTAATTTAAAATTACTCACTGTTTTATTGCATGGGACTGGGGGATCTGGAATTTCCCACTAAAAGTGCGGGTATGGCTGCTGGTTTCACGTGGGTTGTGCCTAGAGAACTGATCCCAGCTTTTTTACAGAACTCTGCACATTAATGCTGGTTTTACTTGCAAATCAGGTGTGGCCCCAAGAAATTTGGGGTTCCCATCATCTGTCAGGGTCAGTGACTGAAAATGGACTGGTGTGTGCTTTCCATTATGCCCCCAAAATTTCTCTGAAGTCAATGGGCTGTTTCCTCAGCTGGTTTAAATTAATGCCGGTTGGGTGATGTATATTTGCCAATTCCAATTTATTCTCATGCCCGGTTGTGGCCAACTGACCCTTTTGATTGAAAGAGTTCAAAACTTTGTTCCCTTTGCTCTTTTGTATGCCTTAAATATCTTTTATAGTGGTGCGAAGGTAACAAAGTAGTCTGATATGAAGAACTCCCATCATCAAAGTCACCATCATCATCAAAGATGTTGATGATGGCAGTGTATTCCTTCCCTCTTCAACTTGGTGAACTGTCCTGGTACCTGTTCATTGACAAACTTGTACAAGACAGTCTGGTAGGAACAGCAGATCAGGATATACAGTAAGGTCTTTGCTGTTGCATGCTTTGGTTTGATTTTACTTATTAATGTAACCGTGTCAAAATGTGTGTGTTTTTGCAAATATTTTGGAAGATTTATGATTTCAGAAGCGTGCTGGGTTTCTTTTTCTAGTAGTTTTAGAGTTTTACTCAAATACACCTTGAAGATCTGAACAATGAAAAAAAAAAAAAAATTCTCATGTGTTTGAAGTTTTGTCAGAGAAGCCTGAGAGAAAAAAGGGGCTAGGTAAAAAGAGTCAATACATGAAGTCCTGTAATGGTAAACAGGCAACAAACTAGACAAGAAAAGGAAGTTCCAGGCTCCTGATAAAATTCAGAAACATGTGATTTTCCTAGTATGGGTAACCCATACATATTGGGAGTTTCATGAGCAAATTATCCATGAAAAACAGGTAGTTGGAAATTACTGCAGTGGGGGAGAGATACTGTTATGTTTTCAACATACATTTTTTATCTTGATCACATAAAAGCACATAAACACAGCATAAAAACACAGATAAAACCAGGTTATGATATATATGCTGGTTGTAAAGTTGTTTTGGTTTGTTTTTTTAAGGTACTTGGGAATTAGCAACAGCTAAGTCATTATAATAATACTGATTGTTAACAAATTCTCTTTTGTTTCAGTTAACCAGCTCTTACTGGTACTTCTTGTCTTAACTGTGTGTGCCATTCTATATAACAAAGTTCACCAAGTGCCATTGGCATTAAAGAATGAAACAGGTAAATGACTTGTACGTCTGTTTCATTTATGTTCGTTTTATATTCCTTACCTCTTCTTCATTTGAACAGTGCTTTTTGTCTCACCAAGTCCTGTTTGCCCTGCAGTAGATGAGCTACTCGTACTTTTGCACGTGGTCTGGGATGAGGAATTTTTTGCTTCTGAATTGCTTGAATAATATAGTAGATTGATCATAATGACTGAGAACTGTCATTCTGATTCAAATTTTTATCCAGATGTCACTGCTGTAGATGGAAGCTGGGGTATATTCTTATTTGTGCTGAATGGTATTGGTCAAGTGATAGTAAATTTTGATCACAGCTTGCCTCTTTGGGAATGTTCTTGGCCAACCTATTAATTTCAGACAGATCATCAAATCTTGACATAATTTACAGCAGAAGTTTTTGTTGGAATTTTTTATAATGGCAGAAACCTGTTAGGATTTTGGACTGGTATTAAATGTTTATACTAATAGCTTATTCACTACTCCCAAGATAAACAAACTCTGTCTTGGTATGAACCCTTTTTATCCAGTATATTTTTGTTGAGGCTGTTATGAGTTTAATGGTTATGTTTTAACCAGTACAAATATGTCCATATAAGTTCTGTAAGTTAATCAGTGCTAGGAGTAAAAATCTTCCTTAGCAGTAGTGTGAACTGATTCAGTGTTGTTTAAATTTTTTTCTCCTTTTAACATTAGCAACTTTCTGCTGGTACAAAATTTTGCACTCTGCCTTTCTAGCCTGCTTCCCAAAGAAGCAAAACTCATGCAATTGCATTTTCTCCTCCATTTACCTCCTTCTTTTGATAATTTTGGAATCTACAGTTCAATTTGTACTAAATATAACCTAGAAGTAGAAGTCTCAAAGGTATTCAAACTTCTTCAGGTTTCATGTGAATAAGCAGCTACATGGAGGACAGGCTGAATAGTGTCCTGCTGAGTAGAAGATGTTGAGAACTCTGTTATATGTTCTGTTTGGAAGCATCCAACAGTCCAGTCAACCTGCATGTATTCTGGATTAGTGACAGCTCGTGCTGTGTGCATTGCCAGATGTGGATGTGTATAGGATGTGGTAAGAAAATGGGGAGGTTGTGATATAATTCCACTGCTTTCAGAGCTACATACTCATTCCAGATCTGATATAAAAAAGATTCTTAATTTTCTATTATGTTCCTTGTAGTTGATTTGGAGAGTAATGAGGAAATGGAAGAAGAAATCCCAGTTGTAATCTGTGCTGCTGCAGGCAGAATGGGCGCAGCTATAGCAGCGATCAGTAGCATATACAGCAACACAGAGGCGAATGTTTTGTTCTACATAGTTGGGCTGAAGACTACCATCCCACATATTCAGTATGTACCAGCCTTATTTTCTTTCATACTTTAATTAGGATGAGGTTGATACTCTCCTTAGCATGGGTATAGACTTTGGAGGACTTTTCAGGGAAATGTTTCTCCCTTTTATTTAGATAGGGCTATTGGTAGCAATCCCTGGGATTCTCTGTGTGTAGGAAGAAGGACCGTTTTGCCCTACACAAGGCACTGACTGGTGTAAAGGGGTGTGAAACAGACCTGTGCCTTTCTCCCTTTTGCAGATCAACTGCAGAAGAGTCTGTAGTAACATGAGCAAATACATACTTAATTGTCACAATCCCTTTGTGGCATTGCACTTGCCTCTCATGTTGTTCAGTGTCTTAAGCTTCAGAGTAGAAAAACTTTCTCTTTAAATCTCATTTCAGCTAAGAGGCCGTTCTAAAGGTTTTAAATAGAGGTCCAAAAAAACCTGCTAATGGAAGCATATTTAGGTTTTAAAATTTGCAAACATTGTCTAAAAGAGGAGGAGGAGGTGAATCAAATTCAAAGCTGATTTCTTAGCAGTTCTCACCTCTTGCTACTGCACTTCCGTGGTCTGTGTATACACAATCTGTGTCAAAGTGAAAAGATGTAATGAGTTGGGTTCCACAGGGAGTTTTGCCCATCCAGCTCATCAGTTACCTAGATAATAGCGTGGAGAACAGTTCTTTATGAATCTGCAGTTGGCATGAAACTGGAAAAGAGACAGCAGCTAAACTGAGGACAAGAGCTGAAAACAAACTAATCATGATGAATTGGAAAAATGAACTGTCAAATGTGATGAAATTCAGCAGAAGTAATGACAAGGTAATATAGGTGGGAATAAGTGTACTGGCTCAGGGGGAAGCACAAGTTTGGTAGTACTCACTTGGAAAATTATAGACTTGTGACTGATAAATGACCACACTGATTAAAAAAAACCCAACCAACCAACCCAAGGCATGCATCATAGTGTATATACATGTTGATACACATGACCATGGGAGATGAGGAAACTTTTTCTGATCTTCCTCACATTATTAATGCATCATCAAAAGCATGGTGTTTAGTTGTAGGTGCCTTCAGGAAGGATTTAGAAGAGAGTTCAGAGGAGAAAATAAGCAATGGTCTCAAGAGATATAACAAAATAATGAAAAAAAATTAGTCTAAAGGAAATGTAGTTAGGAGGTGATATGGCAGTCATCTTGAAGGATGTAAAATTGTAAAAGGGGAAAGTGCTGGCTTCTGCTTTCAAAGCACAGTAGGTAGGATAAGAAAAAAATGGCCTTTATAGCAAGAAAGCCTAGAAAAACTGCATTTAATTCTTGCAGTGGTGAACGATGAGTTGATTGGGCAACATGTGGAGTCTGGTTTTGGCAGTGGTGTGTTTGCTTTATTTTTCTTTTTTTTGTTTGTTTGTTTGTTGGTTTGGTTTTGCTTGGTTTTTTTTTTGGGGGGGGGTTGTTTTTTGTTTCATTTGTTTGTTTTAAGAACAAGTTAAACCAATGTCTACAGCTACTTCACACAGACATTAAGTGATTCTGGCTTGGGATAGAATAGGTCTAGTGAGCTATCAAGGTCTCTTACTCTCCTATGAGTCTGTGAATTTGATAATGGAAATATGTGCTGCACACTGAATATTTCTTTTATCACTTCTTTTTTTTATCACAGAAAATGGATTGAGAATTCTAAACTGAAAGAAATAAAATTTAGGGTTGTGGAATTCAATCCTATGGTACTAAAAGGAAAAATCAGACAAGATGCATCACGTCCTGAGCTACTGCAGCCTGTGAGTAAATGAACACCACATAACAAATTGTCAGGGTTTCTCACACTTATTACAGGTTTTAAAATGTTCTAGATCTCTGTTCCATTATGCAGGGGGTGTTGTGTAAGCCAGAGAAGCCACATAATGTCCAAATGCTACACTCATACTCAAGAAGGAAAATGGCACTCTGATGAGCTTCTTGCAGCTTGTCTGTCTGTCTGGAACCTCCTTATTTGGTGGCATAAACTTGGTAATTTGAATGTGTTGTATCTTTAAGAATACATTTACAGTTTATTAGAGGGAAGATCTAATAGTGTTCTTTGTGTATCCATGATGCTGAGTTGGCTACATTCTGCTCATGTCCAGGGTTAATTCAGAGGCTAATGACTAATCTAAATATTACTGTCTGTCAGAAAAGGCAAATCAGATGTTAGAAATTATTAGCAAAGGTGTAATGATCAAAATAGAGAACATCATTAGAATACAGTACAAATCCATAGTTTTCCTTCATACTAAATACTATGTGTGATCTTCATCTACTTTTCTGACTGAAAAAGATGTAGCACTACTGGAAAATGTTCAGGTCTGGTTTTGCTGCCCCTCTCTGAGTCTTTAACATTTCTAATGTATGGAAAAGATTTCATGCAAGGAGTCAGTAGGTTGAAACTGTTTAGCCTGGAAATGGAACTTCTAGGGTGAAAATAGTAGAGGTCTACAGAACTGAGTGGCATGGAGGGCTGGGGGAGACAGGATGGTTGCTCACTGTCTCTTCCAATGCAAGAACTAATGGCCATTAGATGAAATTAATAGGAGTCACAGTCAGAACAAACAAGAAATGTTGCACGTTTTTCATGCAGTGAGTTTTAAACCTCTAGAATTCCCTGCTGAAAGGGCTTGTGGATGTAAAAATTTACAGGCTTCAGTGAGGACTGAAGTTTATATTTAGACAGATCACATCTGGTTCAGGAAATCCTTTGAACTGAAAATAACTGAAAGCTAGGGAAATACTTGTAGCAACTTTTCTGTATGCTTGCTCTATTCTTATTTTTCACTGAGCATCTGCTTCCAAAGGCAGCTTCTGGCTAAAATGGTCTGAATCAGTATAGTTGTTATGTTCTCAGTCCCCTTTGCCTCTGCTGTGCTCTTTGTTGCTGTTGTAGAAGTTGTTATCCCACATCTATGCCACCGGTCAAATCATTCTTGTAGAGTGGAACCATGACACTATTAAATCTGAGATGTTTTGTATGATGTATGTTGTAAAAATGCATTAGGAGGAGCATTGCCAACAGCTCCAGGAAGGTTTTTCCTTCCTCTTTACTGGTGAGGCTGCATTTGGAATACCGTGTCTAGTTTTGAGCTCGTCAGTTCACAAGAAAGATAGGGACTTACCAGGGCGAGCCCAACACAGGGCTGAAAAGGTGGTTAAGGGACAGGGGATTAATTCTTTTACAAGAGGAGAGGCTGAGAGAGCTCAGGCTGTTCAGCCTGCAGAAGGCCCATAAGGATCTTATCAATGTGTATAAACACCCAAGGGGAGGGACAAGAGGCAATGGGCACAAATTACAATACATTTTCTCTGGGCACAAGAAAAAGAATTTATTTATTTCATTTTTTTTTGTGACGAGAGTGGCCAAAGACTGGAGCAGGTTGCCCAGAGAAACTATTGAGTCTCCATCAAAGACATGGTCCCGGGCAATCTGCTTGTGTGGACCCTTCTTGAGAAGAGGGGTTGGACAAGGTAATCTCAAAAGGCCCCTTCCAACCTAAATGATTCAGTGATTTTGTGAAGGAGAAACTGGTTTGGGCTGCTTGGTTAGGGCCATAGTAAATAAAATAGGGATAAATAATAACAATAGTAATAATAATGGATCCAAGATAGTAGGAGAGATACTAGTAAAGCTGGGAGGAAGGAAGCAAATGGTTGCTGGTTAGTGCTCAATGAAGAGAGAAATTAAAACTGTTAATAGAGATAGTATGCATGAAACTACTACATTAAACAGCTTTACCATTTAGCCTTTACCTTTTTATTCCTGCTTAACAGCTGAACTTCGTTCGATTTTATCTTCCTTTGCTTATCCAGACACATGAGAAAGTAATATATTTGGATGATGATATCATTGTTCAAGGTAAGCTGTCATGCCAAAAGCAGTTTCTAGCAGCATTAAAGCTATTCCAGCTTTTGCAGTCATTTGGAAATATGAGATACAATGAAATCTGAGGCAGCTGCTGGGAGTGTTGCATTCAGGAAAACTACAAATGATCCGTTTCTTTATTTAAAGGAAAGTCTGAAGAATTTCTTTCCATATATCCTTGGAAAAGCTGATTTTGATCAAAATTGCATGTGTGGGTTTGATTTTCATTGAATCTGGTCAGTTGCTGAAAGGTAGGGGTTTCACTTAGATACTGCAGTATTTACTGTTAAGTATGGGATGCACATTTCCTGCCAGTATTTGAATTCCCACAGATGTTACTAGTTCCTTATCTGGAACTGCTGTTCGTGAGAGCAAAAGGAATTTACTCAAATAAGAGAGTTAAAATTCCAAACACTCAAAATACGATTTTGAGCATCTTCAGCTCAGAATCCACAGCAATTTGCAGAATTGTGCTCAAAGAGTTCAGAGTTCCTAGACAAATGGGAGCGGTTAGAAGACATTCAAATCCTGAAAAATCTTTTTTTTATTTTTTATTTTTTTAACAACAAAATCTGATTGGAGGAATTCATCTTTTTTAGAGATGAATTTATGTTTTTTTCCTCTTCTCTTTCACAGTATATACATATGTATATTTAGCTGTAGAGTTGTTGTCCTCCCTTGTTTTATGATACTGTTTTCTTGTTATTTTGTAATATTTTTGAATCAGAGTGTTGTGGTTTAATCCTGGTGGGCAGTGAAGCACCACTCAGCGGCTCGCTCTCTTCCCCAATTCCCACACCTAGCAGGATAGGAGAAGAGAAAAGGAATTAAAAAAAAGCAGGAAAACTCAAGAGTCAAGATAAAACAAAGTAATTGTTTAGTAAGTGAAGGATAAGTGGTAGAAGAGAGAAGAAAAAGCAACAAAACAAATGATGTAAAAGTGCTCACTGACCACCTCTGGGGGGTAGACTGATGCTCAGGCAGTTTCTGAGCAGAAGCTGACTAATCCCCCCCAGACCCCTCTTTTACTGCTGAGCGTGATGTTATAACATGGTATGGAATATCCCTTTGGTCAGCTGGGGCTATCTGCCCAATTGTGTCCCCTCCCAGCTTGCTGCACACCCTCTCATCTATTCACTGGTGGGGCAGAATGAGAAACAGGTGGTCATGATGCTGTGTAACCACTCTTCAGAAAAAGGTAGAACATAAGCCTGCCATCAGTACCTGTTCAGTCAAAAATTGAAACCTCAGCACCATATGAGCTGCTATGAAGAAAATTAACTCTATCCAGCTAGGCCCAGTACAGAGGGACACCAAAACCTATTTTATTGATCCTTCTTAAACACTAGAGGGATGTTCTGATGAAAATTTCATTTGGAAAGGACTGAGTATAACTATAATAACCTTTTCAGCCTAAATCAGTCTTGCTGTAAGGACATTAAGATCAGTAAATTTACACATGAAAAAAGTATTGTTTTATTCTCTGCACTTCTTTTATAGTTTTGTCTCTTCAGTGGCAGATTTCAAATCATCTGCACTTAAAGGGGCTGCTATTAGCTGCTGTCTAACCTGTTTTATCTGTCTCATTTTAATTTGCAGTAGACCACATACCACAGTTCAACAAGTGTGTTTCCAGTGGTTATCTCTGCTTTTGAGTTTTGTTATTCTGTCTGCCATTGACAGGCAACAGCAATATTTAACTCTTTGAAAGGTTTTTCAAGTCTTCATTTACACTTCAGTTTCATGAGCACTTCAAGCTGAGCACAACACTTCTCCTGCATCCCTCCTTGCACTGCACAGGCATTCTCCAAAAATGTGGTTATGTTCAGCCTGAATTAGTTCCCTGGCAGGAGTCAAAGCAGCGTGACTAGAAGGGAGCTAGGACTTTCATTAGGGGTGTCAGCTCATGTCAGCTGATAATGTTTCTGAAGCCTCAGAATAAAGGTGCAGTTTCACATGACAGCTGCTGCTGATGGAAGTGGCCTCTCCTGTCCCCAGGCAGCTTCTGTTACTTGTGTGGTATCTACAATTGTGCAACTGTAGAATAAGCTGATTCAGCTGGTTTACTTGGCAGAAGACTAGTGGTACAAAAGCAAGGAAAAAAAAAAAAGGGTTTTTTTCCCCCCCTTTTTCTTCAGCCGGTCTAGATTGCTCACCCTTGAGCCACGCAATCCTAGGGCCCAGAACAGAGGGATCGATATGGACATGTGGAAGGGAGGCAGTCAGGCTGTACTGGCAGCTGCTCCCCAGGTTTTAGCTGTAATGCGAGATGTCTCCACCATGGGAGAGAATGAGATTTTTGACAGGGTAAGGAGTGAATGGGCTTTGGGGTTGAACTTTTGGATTGTTTATTGTTGGTCATCACTTTCTGAAAAGCAGTAAGAATAAAACATACTGAACTTCTTGGGGTGTCAGCCCAGAACTGTTTGGTTTGAGTAGGTTTTTTTTTTGGGGGGGGGGGTTGTTTGTTGTTTTTTTTTTTTTTCCTTTTTCTGCTTTTCTCTTGGAAAGGAAAAGCTATTTAGAATCAGCAGAAAATACTTAGATATGAATGTTGATCTTCAGCAATTAAGTGTCCCATTACTTCAAATTGTATTTCTTGGTGGGACATGAATCTTTCCAACCAGCTGATAAGTTCAGACAAATAAATAATCTCAGTTTATTTCAGAAATAGAAATTCCAGAATTTCATAGAATGGTAGGGGTTGGAAGGGACCTCTGGAGATCTTCAAGTCCAACCACCCTGCCAGTGCAGGAACACCCAGGGCATGCCACACAGGAGCAGAACCAGGTCGGTCTTGAAAGTCTCTAGAGGACATTCCACAACCTCTCTGGGCAGCCTGTTCCAGGTTCTGTCACTCTCACAGGGAAGAAGTTTTCCCTCATGTTGAGGTGGAACTTCCTGTGTTTCACCCTACTACCATTACCTCTTGTCCTATCACAGAGCACAACTGAAAAGAGACTGGCCCCT
>JANHGN010005073.1:0-14357 GCA_024605025.1 Megaceryle maxima | reverse complement strand
CTCTCTGTGGAGCGGGTTCACTCTGCATATTGGGCCTTCCGCTCCCCTCAGTAGGGAGTCAACTACAACAATGACCCTTTGATTTCTCTTATTAGGGTCAGTTTTAAGGGTTGGACGAATGACAGTTGATCTTGGTGGCTCTACTGGCTTTTGTGAGCCCTCATCCTTGCTCTCAGTTGGTTCCTCCTGCAGAGCCCCATACCTATTTTGCAAGGGCACTGTAAGTGATGAGCTTATTAAAGGAATACGCTTGCTCTTTTTATTCCGTTTGTTTCGTCTGGCAGAGACCTGCTCCCATTGACCCTGCTCAGGCAGGTTACAACAAGAACGCTGAGGGGCTTGCTGATGAGAGGCTGTGGGATCTTCTGTTCCACTGGGATTTACTTGCCTGACTAAAGAATCCTCTCCTCCACTAAGATTTACCTGCTGTTCCTTTTTTTGTAGAACTGAGATTATGGAAATAGTCAATTTCCTTCTCACTCTCCTAGTGTATGTTCTGTAAAGAGGGGCTTCTTTTCAGATGCAGTGTTCAACTATATCACAGACACCACTGAATTTCATGTTTCCTCATTTGTTATAAACAACCTTGCATTTCTGGAATGTGCAGCTGAAGCACCTGAGATAAAAAGTGATTATAAGAATATCCAAAGAGGTGATATGTAACATAGCAATAAAATAGACCTCAGTGTCTTGTTTAAATAATTTATGTTACTGATTCTGCTATAACAGCAAAGAAAGAGTAGAAAAATTCTGCCGAACCTATCATCACCCGTTCTGTGGACCTGTGTTAGAGGTCCGTGTCAGGCTACATCTCTCTGGCATGGAGGCTGGTGCAATTCTGCATTATTTTTGTCTGCAGTTGAAAAAGAGAGATTATACCTTTTCTGAAACTGTTTGTTTCAGGCCTGCAGCTCCTTAAGACACATACATTTTGAAATGCAAATCATGTTTGAAGACAGTAGTTGCAATTGTTCAGATGCATTGACTACAAGAGCTATTAGTAAATTTGAGTACTTCTGAAAATAATCTATTAAAAAGTCATATTCTTCTTTGACACTGTAGTCAATCAGACTGTGTTTTGTAGTATGTTGCATAGAGCAAGGACTAAATAAATACCATATAGAAGTACACATAGCAACATTTAATTTTTCCATTTTTTACTATTTTAACATTTAGTTCATAGTTGATACTCCTTTTTGAAAAGGATTGACATTTTTATAAATGTTCTAAACTTGGGATTTTTTAATAAGTATTCAGGGTAGTAGAAACATACTAAACAAGTTTATTGAATATTTAGCTAAAGCTATCCTTGAGCAGTAATTTCTGATTTCCAAGCAGTTACACATAGTAGACCATGTTTATGAACTTTCTGTATATGGAAATAAAACCTAGAAAAAATGCTTTTTGTAGTTGTAAGCACCATGTTTCTAGTGTCAGTCACAGCAACAACATTTGCTAAAAATGACAAAGTGGAGTTTAATACATTTAGTGTGTGTAATTTCTTTAAGTTTCAAGATTGCAAGAATTCTGAATTTTTTTTATCTGTAGACTGATGGAGAAGCAAGGTGTCACCATGTTGTATATGGAAGGACTGCTTCCAAGTTTTGAATTAGAATTGTTTAAATCTATCATCTTTTATATCCTACAGATGTCAAATGACCATCTAAAGGCTGTGAAATGGTTCTTTGCGTCCTTAGTGATTGGTGTTTAAAAGTGAAAAATTGCATTTGGCTGTGGTGAGCTTGCAGTTTGTGGTGTATATTGTCCAGGTGTTGACTGCAAGTCTTTTCCTAATCATACTCACACACCCAAGCATTTTAGGTCATGCTTAGAACATGTTTGTGATAGGCCTGCATAAATAAGAGGGTAATTGTACTGATTCCCAGGCTGGATCACAGTTTCTACCTACTTAGTCTGAAGTCTTTCTGATTACCCTCGAAGTTCAGCATAATGCCTTGTGTTTGTATTTTCTGTCTCCAAACTGTATTAGCAATATAGACTCAACCACAGAGCTGTTTTCTACTACTGAAAAGGGAGGAGTGAGAGCTAAAAGGAATGAGGAAGAAGCCTACCAAAATGGACTTGTTGAAAGAGACACTATTGATCTTTCTAAACCTGGATGCTGGTTCCCGCCACCACTGGTTTGATGACATAGGTGTCTGTACATCTGGGTGACAAGTGTTCACTGCGGTGGGAACAGAGCAGTTAAGAAATCTGTTTCCTCTGCCAATAGCCAATTACTTCAAATCTTTGCTACCATTTAAACAAGAGCTATGGATATGAAATTAAATTTTGGTTAAATGCTGTCAGGTCATGCTTCCTAAGGTGCTACAGAATGAGTATTAAAAGGTCTACAGGGAATGAAATACCTAGGAGATAGGTCAGATGTGTGACTTCTAATTTTGGAAACTTTTTCATAAGAACATTTAGGAAGCTAAGTGTATTACGTTTGCCAAAAGTACAAGTCAAAGGAAGTGAAAAAATCCCTTCTGTTAAAGGCAGAGTGGGAGCACAGTGCGTATTGAATTGATTTACGTTGGATGAAAAAGGCATGCCCTGTCTTAACCTTGTGATCCTTGCTTCCCTATGATGGCTGTACCTAAAGATAAAAGTCTTGAACAGGCAATTGTGCATGTACTATGTGTAGAAGAAGCAGGTTGATTTACCTGATGTGGACCACAAATTAGTGGGCTAAAGTCCAAAAAATTTACAGTGAAATATCAGTTTAGAAACTTAAGCTATCCAGCTGTTGGAAAACCAGCATCATGGTAACAGAGATTACTATAAAAGTCAGTGGAATCACTCATCTCATAATCGTATTTAATACTTTTAAATTGGAGGATGGTTCTTAAAAGGTAGTTATTGACTGGTGTTTTATTCAACAGAAAATGAAAACAAGAATATCTGCTCTGTTGGAATCTGATAACAATCACTGGCACCTTGCAGACAGGTAAATTGATAAGGCAGAACAAAAAAGTTGGTGAGATTTAGGTGCAAGGAAATCCTGCTGCTTCATGGAGATGACACTAATTCAGATTAAGAAACTGCTGCAAACAGCAGTGGTTTACAGGAAGTCGCCTTGTACTCAAAGGAGGTTACTACCTTATATAGTTACATGGCGACAGCCTTTGAAGAAATAAGGAATGTATTTTTTTCAAATATGGGAAAAGGATAGAGTTGCTGAGCTTGGCATTTTCCTTGAGAAATCTTCAAACAGACACTAATCAAAATAAATTAACATGGCAGAGCCTTATGACAGTAATGAGGTATTTGATGGCAGGTATCTCAAAGAAGACCTGTAGATTTCTGTTAGGAGTACAAAGTATCAACTGAACATTATTATTAGCTTTAAGGTAGTAGCTTAATTTGTTATTATCATTTATATGCTTACATGGGAGAGGGAGACCTGCCAAGAGCTGGTTTGAACAGGTTTTGTTATGAAAATATATGGAATAGTGGTGAAGTAGGATTGCATGAATCAAATTTTCCTCAGAATCCTTGGCTCTGGGAGGTTGCTGAAAAACAGACAGCCCTGAGTCTCCTGTGGAGCAAAGCCAAACAATATCACAATTAGTGCTTGATTTCTCCAGTAGCCTGGATTGTTGATCACTTGGAATTACTAGACATGAAGTTGGCCAGATGAGTGACAAGAGATGTATTTTGTGTTTTGTGGGTGCTTGTTTTTCCAATGTAACAAATAACTAGACAAATAGTCTGACTTCTCTGCTTGTCTTACTTTTGCCATATTCAATTCCTTTATCTTTTCAAACCTATGCTGGCAAAGATTATGTCTGGCATAAACAACATATTACATAAGTAGATGATTTGAATGTTTCAAGACCATTTATTAAAGAGGAAAGAAGAGAGATGAAGAGGATAGATAGTAGGAAAAAGGAAACCGTGAAGTTTCTTGCTAGTAGTGAGTAGGGATAAATCAGAAAAAAAGGCAAATCAACTGTCCAAAGCAGTCATTGCTATTCTTTGTTGTATCTTGGTTAGCTTGTAGGGGTTTGTTTTGTTTTTTTTTTTTCTGGATCATGTGAAAAATCTCATCCATAGCTGGATAAGAATTATCTTTCTGGTCCTCTTAGGTACTGGAATTGTGCTGCATAACCCAGAAAAAAAAGAAAACTGTCAGCTACAGTAACTGCCCTAAAATAACACTGCACTATTACCAATATTCTGACATTATTACTGTAAATTACTGTAAAAAATGAGCAAAGTAAAACTTGATTTGTCATGGAATGCAAAAGGGATCTGGACATGCTGGATTGATGGGCTGAGGCCAATGATATGATGTTCAACAAGGTCAAGTGCTGGATCCTGCACTTGGGTCACAACAACACCCTGCAAGTCTCCAAGCTTGGTGAACAGTGTCTGGAAAGTTGCACAGTGGAAAACCTGGGGATTCTGGTTAACACCCAGCTGAACGTGAGCCAGCATTGTGCCCAGGTGGCCAAGAAGGCCAATGGCATCCTGGCCTGTATAAGAAATAGTGTGGCCAGTAGGACCAGGGAAGTGGTTGTCCCCCTGCACTCGTTACTGGTGAGGCTGCATCTTGAGTACTGTGTTCAGTTCTGGGCCCCTCACTACAGGAAGGACTTTGAGGGCCTGGAGCGAGTTCAGAGAAGGGCAATGAAGCTGGTTAAGGGTCTAGAGAACAAGTTCTATGATGAGTGGCTGAGGGAACTGGGATTGTTTAGCTTGGAGAAAAGGAGGCTGAGGGGAGACCTTCTTGCTCTCTACAACTACCTAAAAGGACATGTAGCGATGCGCAGGTCAGTCTGTTCTCCTAAATGCAATAGAGAGGAAATGGCCTCAATTTGTTGCAAGGGAGGTTTAGGTTGGATATTAGGAAAAATTTCTTCCCCAAAAGTATTGTAAAGCACTGAAACAGGCTTCCAAGGGAGTTTGGTGGAGTCACCATCACTGAAGGTATTTAAAAGATGTGTACATCTGGTGCTTAGGGACATGGTTTAGTGGCCACCCTGGCAGTGCTGTGTTAAAAGTGGAACTTGATGATCTTAAAGGTCTCTTCCTACTAAAATGGCTCTATGATTCTACTATTACTTAAGACATTTACATATTTTAATAGATTTTGGTTTGAAATTATGACATTAATATGTATACTTGGACAAAAAATGTTATTAAAACAGGTGAGGAGTGGAAAGAAGGCCTAGTTTTGAAGAAAAGTTTATGTTCGTGATCAGTCTTTCCCCATTTTTCTAACTCCCTTTCTATGTGGGCCTTAATTGTAGAGACTTGTGACCTGCCTGTGTATGTATTTTAGCCTTAAAATGTTTAAGGAAATATAGTTATGTAATATGTAATATTTCTCATAGAGAGGCCTTCTAGTCCAATGTGAAATCTATTGGACTTTGAGGTTTGAAAGTACACCTCTAGGTGCAGCTTGAACACTATCACTAAGCACATCTGTTCACTCATTTACCCCATCTGCAAAATGGTATTGACATTATCTGTAAAATACTTCATGGCCTACAAGGAAAAAGTGCTCTCTGGGAACGAGGTAACTTTAATGGTCTCAGTAGTGGCTGTTCTGTGTTATGTTTGTATGGTATTTGACATGGTGTTGCAACATTCTTCTTAATGCTGTTCTGCCAGCTGGTTTTCTCGATCACGGTGGCATTTCCCTCTGATTTTCTTCAGGACATGAAAATCCCCTATATTGCTCTGTAGTAGGGTGTCGAGGATCCGTGTATTCAATCACCACACAAAATTATCATTAATTATCACGGCTTGTTTATTGTATGTGTTCCATACCACTAGCATTTCTACAAAGCAGGCAAAACTATTATTCCTACGAAGCAAGCAAAGCAGTGTTACTTACCCTAAGATACAGACCAGGCAGATGTATGGTCCCCAGGTGCAGGGGAGCTGGTCAGCACATGTGCTTAGCCGGCGTCCCCGTGGAGACAACATGATCTCGATGGCAGGATACGTGCAGCTCAGCTCATCTGCTCCTTAGTCCAGCTTTTATAGAGCCCCAAAGTCCTGGCACGCATGGCCAGTATGTGACAGGAGGCAGCAGCTCAAGGTGGCAACCCTGCCCAGCAGTTTTGATCTCTGGTCTTTCTGTGGCTGCACACCCCCCAGTATGGGGGTCATGTGCCTCCCTACCCCACTAGTTCTTCCTCATCTTCAGCTGCCTCATCCTTGGCAAGGAACTCTTCCATTCTGTTTGAGGACAGTGTGGTCTTGCCAACTCTCCTCTGATAAGAAGAACTAGTCCCTCAGATAGAGGAACAGAAACTCCCTTGGCAGCTCTTGCAGCTCTTCTCTGTTAAGAACAGAAACTTTCCTTTGCAGCTCTGTACCCATCCCATGAGTTCCCACAACAGGCCTGCATGAATCACCCTATTGTCGACCATTGATCAAAGTATTATCGAACCACCCTTAAATATGTGCTCATACTGAGGGGCACAGATTTCCTAGAATTTGTCTGTGATGGATTTACTACTTCCCTGGTAATCTAGAAAGTGAATTAGCCAATTTGTGCATCAGTGTACTTGAAGAACTGCTCCTCTGAAGTTTAAAGTCTCCTTCTAACGAAAGGAGGGAGGCTGAAGAAGAAAAAGGCTACAAAGATGCTATGTTTTTAAACAATGTGTTAAAGCACTGACTAAATGAAGTTCATTTATCATTTTAAGCATGTATATTTTATCAAATTTTGACCACTGTTAACTGATTATGGGACACCACAGTGTTTGGTATTGTACAAAACACAGGAGGAGACAATTCCCGCTTAGCTCTTCTTTACACTGAGGGTGGTGAGGCACTGCAACAAGTTGCCCAGGGAAGTTCTGGATACTCCATGACTGGATGTGTTCAAATTCAGGTTGGATGGGGCTTTAATCAACCTGGCCTAGTGGGAAGTGAATCTGCCCATGGCAGGGGGAAATAGATGATCTTTAAAGTCCCTTCCAACCCAAACCATTCTTTGAGTGCATGAGTATAAAACCTGAATGGCCTTCTCTGCCTGTCAGCAAATATTAATATTTATATTCTTTAATGTTATGGAAAGTCTTATATTCAGAAATTGTTTCAGGCAGGAAAATACACATTTACATATTTTGATACAAATCTCACTTTGCCATCTTTGGTGTGGGATTTTTTTAATTTATTTTTTTCAATATTTCCTATGTCTCATTTCACTTGTGTTTACTTAAGAATTTTCAAACATCAGAGATGCCATGAAAGCATGCCGTAAGAAAAGGAGGATCTAATTTTCTCAGAAGATTTTGTGAGTCTTGCTTTACAGAAAAGGAAAACAAGTACTTCAGACCTTTTCAAAGCAATTCTCCCACACCTCATAATCCATCAGACTGAGTATACTTTAAGGAGGTTGGGTTTGGGGTTTTTTTTGTTGGTTTTGTGTTTGTGTTTGGTTTTGGGTTTGATTTTGGTTTTGTCTGGGTTTTTTTTTCTTGGTGTGTGTGTGTGGTTTTGGTTTTGGTTTTTAATAGGAGAAATAAGCAGGTATAAGCATGGAGCAGGATATCTAGAACATACATCTAAGTATCAGGTTCTGTCATTTCCTTTTCTGTGCTTTTTACATTCTTTTAATGTATATATCTCAATAAATTCATCTAGAGAACTTCTCTTAACACAACTGTAGAAATGAAATATGTACTATCTTTGAGTTTTAAAACATGACTTGCATAGATGGAACACAGGATGTTTCTACTTTCCTTTATGATCTTTCTTTAGCTTCTTTCCAAAGAATGTATAAATAATGGTGAAACTCCAGCCAATACAACTACATATTAAGATGAAAAACTTCATAATACTTGTAAACTGAAAAAATAACAGACTTTATTTTCTTTAGTTTATTAACCCCTCTGTTTAACTGCATTAGTTTAAAGAAATTATGAAACTTAATGCTCAGATCCCATTAATGGACTGACCCATATGGACAGGCCACACCTGTTCTTGTGTCTCTGAAATCCACAAATACCCACTCTCAGTCATAAGCATTGCAGCTGTGTACTGCAACATGTGGTGGTAACCACAGAGATTCTTGAGATTTACAAATTTTGTGGTAGAATAAAGATTTTCTTTTATTTTTTTGAGGGAGAGAGACTAGTCTAGCTCTTTTCCTTCTCCCTTCTAGTGTATATTACTTGCATAACACTCTTTATAAACTGTTATCTCTTTGCCTCTTGGTTTTCTACACTGATTTTTCATGACTGAACTGTAAGACTGGAAGAAAATGTCTTCATAACAGCAGGAAGAAGGTAATCTGAGCAAGATAAAGTTACTAAAGTTCAATTAAAATAAAGATAATTTGTACTTCTCCATTTGCAAGCCAAAATGTAGCAAAAATCCTACACAAACTTAGAGAAGAAAGGGTATCTGATAAGTATTATGTCTTTGTATATCCTATAACAAAGGTTTTAGTATTACAACCTATTCTAGGTTTTCTTGATGCAATTTTTTATTACAGTTTAACAGGCCTAAGTTTCACTAATAAAAACCTGTAGTGTAGTTTTCTAAAAAACAAAACAAAAAAACCCACAAAACCAAAATAGAGTAACATGACTTCAATAATAAACAGTTTTATGTAGTTTGTGTGGTTTTTTGTTTGTTTTGTTGTTTTGGTTTGGGTTTTTTTTTTTGTGTGTGTGCGCTTTGTTTTGTTCTGTTTTCCTTTTAACTGCAGTGTCATTCTCACAATATAATTCAACTATAGCTTATATAGTTGGGGTTTAGAGAGTTGAGATTGTTCAGACTGGAGAAGTCTCCAGGAAGACCTTATTGTGTCCTTTCAGTACTTAAAGGTATCCTACAGGAAAGTTAGTGAGGGAATATTTACAAGAGCTTGTAGTGATAGGACAAGGGCTAATGGTTTTAAACTGGCAGAGGGTAAGTTTAGATTATATATTAGAAAGAAATTCTTTACTGTGAGACACTGTAACAGGTTGTCCAGAGAAGCTGTGGGTGCTCCATCACTGGATGTGTTCAAGAACAGGATGGATGGGGTCTTGATCAACCAGGTAGAGGGATTGGAAAGAGATGAACTTTAGGGTCCCTTCCAACCCAAACCATTCTATGATTCTATAGGTTTGCTGCAAATACTATTTGCTGCTAAGCTAATTTTAAAAATGTAATAAAGAACATGGTATTTAAACTAATTTAGTAAAATTCTGTTTTTCACACTATCTGATTTTAATTATTTCTGGAAAATATGTGTTAGATATATCAGATTAAAATGAAATTTCTTTCTCAGTTGCTGGTTACAGTAAAATTCTTAATTTGTAAAGGAAAGGTTTATTTCAGGAATCTCTTCTACCACAGACCTATGTACAGCTGTCTTTCTCATACTGGTGTATGCTCTCTCTACACTCTGTCAGCAGGTAGATCAATTGTGACAATTAAAAACTGTCAGAGTATGTTTTCTTGGTGTAAAGATAAGCAATTCTGTCACTGCTCTTAAACATATAAAATGCATTCAAGCACCATAGCTATTGCAATTTTCCTCCAATTTTTCGTATTCCCATATTCCTTAGCTGAAGCTCTATGAAATGGTCCACCACTGTCTAACCTCTAGTTCTTGCAGGTGGGCTCTCCATCCATGGGCAGAGTCTTCAGGCTTATGTCCAGTCAGGATCCAAACTACAGCTCTTCAACATGAGTAACAGACTTCTCAGGATAGGCAGGGAGAAATACACAAATTGTAGGCTTCAAATAAAATGGGATTAGTTCATATTATAGTGCAAAAGCATCCTCAGTTACAGGCTACCAATTTTCCTCTATCTCTGTGTAGGACTGTGTAAAAGACCATTATCAAAAGCAGGCTGTCATGGTTTGGGGCTGGGCTGGTCACTAGATGAATGACACTCTCTATTAACCCCTCTCCCTTATAAAAAGGGAAGAGAAAGGGATTAAGATAGAGTGACTTATGGATCAGAAAATAAAAAAATATAAGAGCATTAATGAAAAAATAACAATAAAATAAAATAAATTAAAATATATACAAACCCAATAGTGAATCCAACCCCATGATGGCAATTATATCACCTTCACCACTCATGCTGTGGAGCAGAAACTGTGGATTTCCCAGACTGGCGGACAGGAACTAGATTCAGGAACTGGATACTGAAACTGGATTCAGAAACACATGGATCAGGGTCAATGTCAGAACAGAGTCCTCCTGGGATGCTGGTGAGGAAGAGCTTGACCCTCATGATCCCTCAGCTTTATACTGAATATGACATATATGGGGTGGAATTCCTTGTTGTTCAGTTGAGGGTCACCAGGCCTGTCTTCTCCTCCCTGCAGCCTTTTGCTTTGCAACACCCCAACATAGTTCACAAGATTGAGCAGTGACCTTGGTCTGAAGAGAAGCTCAAACAAGGACATGTGCATCATAAAACTCTACTGCTATCAGACCACAGTTAACATGTCTTCATGAAAGAAGGTGAGGACTTCCAAGTAAGAAGGAGACTGTCTGTCCAGTAGATGCTCAGTTTGGGCTAGAAACACATGTTAACAACCTCCATTAACTTGTCAACTGTACTGTAGAGTTAGGCTTCTTCCATCTATACTTTCTACCTTGCCAGAAATTTCACTGACAATCAGTGCCATGTTTGTTAGGGTGTAGATCCAGTTACTTGGTCTATTTTCCAGTGCTAATGATCTTGCATGATTCTCATGTCTTGCTGACAAAGATTTGTTGAGTTATATCCATGGAAAGAACACCAAAAAAAAAAATTTAGTGAGTGGGACACAATAAAAAAGGGCTCCTTCACAATGAATTGCATGTGCCAACCTAGGAAAAGAATAGTATACTTTTTGCTTTCCTTTTTTTTTTTTCTGTATATTTCATGATAGGCTCCTCTAAGAGGGAATTTGCAATATGTTTGATTTCCATGTTTCCTCCCAAACACAGAAAACCTCCGGTGGAAGACTACAAGAGTAGAAAGAGCAACTCTACTAAACTCCAAAAAGAACTAAAAGAAGTTAAACAAAATCCTAGGTAAGAGAGATGGACAGAGAGCTTGTGATTTTGTCTGAGGTCCTGGCCAGACAGAGTTGCCACTGGCATACTCTGAGACAGCTGCTGACGCAGATTTCTTCCTCCAGGCACATTTGGGCTGAGTGCCCAAAGTATTAAAGAAAGACAAGCCAGGATGTCTGGAAACATCTGTTTTTGTCATGAAAGGACTATGATGACAATCAGGAGACAGAACAGAGAATGTGAGTGGAGCATATGCTGGGGAAAGTGCCTGGCAAGAGGACATGGTGAAGAGAGGTGTGTCACTGAGGTCTTGCAGATTATTCTTGCCCATAATGTTATTTGTGCTTTGTTTGGTTTGGTTTAGCTTTTTGATTGCCAGTTGATTAATTTGATAATTTTGTATTTTATGATGAAATTATGAAATAGTTTACTGGATGGAAATATTTTGATTTTGTTGAAATAAGAGTGACAAAAACTGTCTTCTTAACTCCTTTGTGATTAAGAAAGGCAGTGCCCTCGTGTATGTTGTGTTTCACAATAAGAAAATATCTTACATGTACTACAGGGGGGGTTCCACTTGCAGGCAAACTGTCCCTCCCCACTTATGTTCACTGTTCACTCATTCCACTACTGAGAATACATATGAGTCTGAGATAATATTTTGGGATAAGACCCTATCTAAATGATTTCTGTGTGTTTCCTTTTGAGACACTTGTATTCAAAAATAAAATGTAGTTCCTAAGAGGCAGTGCTCAGGGGAGAGGATCTGTTTTGAATAGTTACTGGTTTTAGTTCTGTGGTCAACAAAGGACAGCGGGACAATGTTATTTTCCCAGAAAGTAAGGCATATACCAATGTTTCATTAGCTTGGAGTCTCCAAGGTAGTGGACGTGTCTTATCATAGAAGAGGGAGGAAGAGGATGACTGACTTAGCATGGAAAAGGAAATCCTATTTGTAGCAGGTTTAGACAAAGGCAAGCTGCTGAATAAGAAGCTCTTGTAAAGGAAGGGTTTCTACTGTTCTCTTAATGTTGTCATGGGCTGCCTAGAAGTGGAGACTGTACAATCCAGAAACCACATCAAGAAAAGCCTCTAATGTTTTCAGTAATGCACTTGCTTCCAACCACAAATGACAGTACATGCTAGGTGGCACTGCACATCCTTGTTCTGAAGATTTCTGTAGCAGCATTCCCCAGGGAATACCAGACACATTTCTTAGCAAGACTTCATGTTGCAATGAGTATGCTCTTGATGAAGCAATGTACAAGAATTTCAGGTTGAATCCTGGCATATGCTGTCAATGCTTTCCAACCAGAATGGTTGCACATGTCTTTTGTGCAGAATGTGTGCCTCACCAGGAGGTGAGATTGTAGGATTTGGTGTCTCCTTTTGAATCTCAACAGCCAGGAAAGACAAGTGCATTGAAGACTAGGTGATCTAGGCTTACATCCCAAATTCTATATTTGCACACATATGTGCAATAAAATTGGTACCCTCTAATTCACTGCCACAATATTAATGAATAAAAAGGTAAAGATGATGACTCAGTTCAGTGAACGTGAGTCTTAATTTGAAAGCTAATATTAAAAACTTTCAGATATACCTCTGTATTCTACTGCCCAAATCCAGTATTTACTGATCTAAGTATGCTTCATCCCTTATCCTTCAAATCAGTGAGGATTTTCTCTGCATCTGAATGGGATCAGAACAACAATTACAAGTAGATAATTGCATTTCTTCACCTTATACAGTTGAATCCCTAGCCTACCTTACAATCTCTCTTTTTCATAATTTATTTTGATTTTCTAGAGGGCATCTGAATTGTATTAATTTAATATGGACTGATTGATGATGCTTATGAAAAAAACATTGTGATGTTAAATTTATTGTTTTTCTTAACTCACTTAATATGGCACAATTGCTTTTCCAGTCCATAATGAATTCCTGACAGGTTAATACTATTTTGTTTTACAGTATTTTGACTTAGTATTTAATTTATCAAGTCATTAACACATCAGACAATATGTCAGCTATAAGATATCATTTGTTTGTGTTAGTACTCAGACTCTATTCCCACTCAGCAGATGTATGAGACAAGTCATACTTTGACTTGTCATAGTTGTTATTATTTTTTTGTGATGAGCCTAAAATTTTATATCCCAGTGCTAGTAACTGTGAGTTCTATTATTACAATATCTTTCACATGCCAGAACAAACCAGCTGGCTAACTGATACCTACACAGTTCCTCAAAACCATGCAAAAACCTTACATGAAATGGACAATTTTTTGTAGATTTGAGATTTTGAGAAACATGCAAATGAATTTTCCTTAGACCTCTGACATAGTGTCTTTAGGAGATAGGGGAAGAAGGTAATATTCCTTGGAAGATGGCAAAGGATTCCACATTCATTAAAGCTTTTTCAAGTGCCAAAACTGGTAAGGAGAGGCGAGTCCAGATTTGAGAGGTTTCTGAAAAACACAGGTGTAAAAGAAAGGCTATTTCGGGAGTGCTGTGCTTTGATCATATGGAAGCATTGAGATAATCCTTCCAAATTACTAACTGAAAGCATTTTGTCATCTATGATAGTATCAGACATTTTATGTTTGATTTTAAATTGAACTGAACTCTATTAACCTGACATGGACAAACATCTATAATAAAACCCTTCAGTTTGTTAAGTACAGCTTTGAGCACATTACATTCCTAATTTAATAATCTATGAGAATTTATATAAAATAAGGGAATAATTAAATGTATTTTAGCTGAGAACAGAGCAATTCAAATGAACATTCAACTGCAGGTAATGTTCAGCACTTACTAAAATGCATAAAAAGAAGATTGGATTGATGGTTTTGGGCTTGCAGTGGTATCCAATAGTGATCCCAGTCTGTTTGAGATGTTTTCCATCAAAATTAAAGACAATTAACATTCTTTCAACATACGCTTTTTAGGTATGTATAGCTGCAAAGTTGTATAAGCATGTTTCCCATAAATCATGTAATCTGATTGACTCTAGAAAACAGGAAAACATAAATAATGACAGAACAGGTAAACTGGATGTAGATCTCATTTTTTTTAAACACTAGTTATGGGTGGAAGCAAAGGCTGATTTACATTCTTATAGGTTTTGTTTGCTTTTTATAATTTGGGGAAAATAGTTCAAATTGCAACATTATGTAGGAATATAGCATGCATTTCTAAGACTTTTTTTGTTTGTGTGTGTTTAGTTCTTGGTTTTGATTTTGTTTCTGGTTTTGTTTTCTGAAAAACCTTATAAAGTTATTCCTTTGTTAACTTCATGGATTTCAATGCCTAGCCATTTCTAGCTTATTCAACATTCTTCTTTTTCTGAATTTTCTTAGGAATAAAACCACTTC
>JANHGN010005072.1:45521-60805 GCA_024605025.1 Megaceryle maxima | reverse complement strand
CTTATATACAAATATAACTATAGAATATAAGAGCATGTATATAAAATATTTGTATAAATAAGCTGGTTGTACCTTGCTTCAGCCTGACACATAGGATCATGGCTAGCTGGAAAGCAAGGCTTCTAATGCTGTGGAAACAGAGCTTTCTCTAAATCCAACCAAGGGAGGAATATCTAAGCTTTTGGTGGAAGAAAAAATCTGTTTTGGAAACATAATAATTACATCAGCTTCACTTACGGGCTTCGGTAGGGGTTCTTTGGATTGGTTGTTCTCAGGCAACTCACCTTGCACTCCAAGTCCTGATTTCAGGTCAAAGATCCTCGGATCATTGACCTCTACACAAAAGCTTCCAGTCTCACACCCATAAAGCCAAGAGCCAAAGCTACCAAAAGTTTAGAGTCCTTTTTTCCAAGGTACACTCTAGAGCTCTAGTTTTCAAGTCCTGTGCTTTCAAGTCCACCGCAGCTCTGCCTTAGAGCTAGGGGCCTAAGTGTTCTGAGGAGATACTTTAGTCATGTCACGTACTCATTATTTGAAGTCACAAATAGCAGAGGACCCACTAAACTTACAGCTGTCAAACCCTTTATTTCCAGAGACCTTAGCTAGACTTGTACACCTGGCAAGCACAGAGATTATAATATACATCTATAGATCAGTAGGTACATATGTATGTATGTATATCTGTGTACACATGTATGTGTGTATATATTTAGGCTTAATTTAGACTTCAACCCAGCCTTTTTTTAAGGAAATGTCCTGACAGGTTCTATGTGCAAAAAGGCTTAAGGAGTTTGGTTATACTAAGATGAAGTAGCGTTAATAGGAATAGCTTTCTGTGCTTATAATGCTTAAATCTTTAAATGCAGAATTCTGTAATATATACCACATCTGTTGCCATGTATTAATAACAGAATATTGCAAGCATTTGTGTCGTTTCCAAGGGATGTATCAGAAGAAGGGTGTAAACCAGCCATAAACAGAAGCAGAGAGAGAAGAAAAGAGAGAGAGAGTCACCCAAATACTATTATTGATTTGAACCTTTAACTTCCAACTGATGCATTTATAATATACATAATAGTTGATGGAAGGCATGGACATCTCTGCAGTAGTCATGCTAAAGAAAAGAGGTTTGAGTCATAGGAGGAGGCATTTACATTTATTTTAAATGTATAAAAAGCTTTCCATTTATAATTACTCTTTTATACCGCTACCTGTAAGTGATTATAAAGGCTGGACAGCACTGCACCATGCTGCCTTTGGAGGATACACTCGCACAATGCAGATCATTTTGGATACTAACGTGAAGTGTACTGACAGAGTGGATGAAGAAGGGGTATGTGATCACACAGCATTATTTGTTTCTTGTCTGCTATTACTTCTAGACCAGTCATCAATGGTGTGCTATTAGTTTCACTGTGCGTTAAGCGTGTAATATTTTATTTCCTGAGGGAGATTTAAAGTCTCTATATTTCACCACTGTGAAAGTTTATTGCTCAGATTAACGTGTGATTGCTGAAATTGTTACCCAGTTCTTGTAAGTGGGAATAAAAAAAAAAAAAGCAGATAGTCTAATAGAAAACATAAAATGCTCAATTTGTTACACGTCCCTCTTGTCTCCTTTACAGTGCAAGAAGATTTTAATAATGTAGTACAAACACTGGGAATTTAAATTTAAAGATCTTATACATATTAAAAAAATATCCAGTATGAACTGTAGCTCATTAACATATTGTTTGAAATCCCTCTGTTCTGCACAGTGATGTGCAACAGACACAGGCTGGGCTTGATGATCTCAGAGGTCTTTTCCAGCCTCAATAATTCTGTGATTCTGTGATTCTCTTGCTCAGCATTTTCGACAAATGCAGGATCTGCTGCATCAAGATAGAAACTATTTCCTGGATTGGAGACCTTCTGTATGAACCTGCCTAACAGTTCCCCATCAGTAAACTTAGCTTGGTCATTTTAAAGAACTATTCAGTTTCCAACACAGAAGGTGTTGCTAATTTCTCTGAGAATTGGTGTCGGAAACATTTAGAATTATTAGATTAGGGACGAATCTTGCCTAGAAATTAATGAGAAGCCAATGTTTAGTTCTTAATTTCCCTCAGAAAAATCTGGGTGAGTTGGGAAGGCTTTCAAAAGTCAGTTACAGTCTCTTTTGAGTCCTAAGCCACTCATTGCCATCCCCGTATGAATGTACCAAAGAAAAAAACGTTCCTCTTACAAAACTGCACCTGCAGGTTTTCTTGCAGAGTTGCTGTATGAGCACAACTGGAGATAATCGGATGCTTCTCTTCCTGATTACAGATGAAGTTGTCCTTTAGCTGTTTGTGGCTTGCAGACTGTTAGTTACAAAACTAAAACATAGCTTTTCTGACCTACAGCTGAGATTCCTCTTCAGCTTGAGCACTGCTGTAGCTGTAGACATAGAATAAAGAATTTGTCTGTAATCTCTGACAGTATTCCACTTTTTAATGTCGCTGGTAAAAGGATTCAGGACTTGCAACGGAGAACAGCATGTGCCTTTTCAGTGTAGGAAAGAACTGAAAGATGTACTTGTTGTTTGGGGTTTTTAATGATTCTCATGGATGCATTGCTGTACTACTTTTCTGTGCAGAACACAGCTTTGCACCTGGCTGCAAGAGAAGGACATGCAAAAGCAGTAAGGTTACTTCTTGACTATGGTGCAAAAATCCTGTTCAACAAAGCAGTAGCTTCTTTTTTCCATGAAGCAATACACAATAGGAGAAAAGATGTAGTGTCTGCTGTCATTTTGCACAAAAGGTAAGGTAGTCAGAAAATTGGGTGGGTTTTTTTACATATTTTTCCATTGGTTTGGGTTTTGTTGTTTGTTGGGTTTTTTTTTTTAATATGAGATCAACAACCTGTAGTTGAATAAGTAAGGTTGTATATATATATTTAAATTCTATGTATTACATTGTGTTCTAGTGAGAACAAATAAAAGATGGCATAAATGTAATGGACATCAGATGGTATTTTCCATATTAGGTTGAGCACTCAGATTCTGTTAAAACACCCAAACACGTTAGAAATAAGTAATCCTTCCATTATCTTCTATCTTCTCACATATGTGATTTTGTCCTTTTATCTCATACTTCGATACCTATAGAATTTTAATAAGAATGTGAGTACAACTGATACCATTGATGAGATCTAATTTAAAAATGGCGGTTTAAATGTTGCAAATATTAAAAAAGGTGGCTGTTGAACTGCAGTTTAGAATATTTTGTATTACAATACAGTGGAGCTCCACTTCAGGAATAAAAGTGTTGCACCATTGACTAATGATCACATCTCTTGGTAAGAGTTTCCAGGACGCTGCCCTGAAGTATTTTACAGTATTTATTATTACTCACCTAATGTCATAACCCAAGATTCCAGCTTTACTTCAAGTTTCATATTTTTCAGAAGGTCTTAGAATAACCAAAACATTTCTATTAACAGCATTAAACATGAATCACTCTTAGAGAGGCATCCAGAATGGCACTCATTTGCTCTCCAAACAGCTGATTCTCCAATTAATGGCATGTGAACTTATTACATATTGTAATTTTCAAGATAATATCCTCAGTAAAACTCAAATAATCGAAAAATAGTTAATTTCAAAGAATCATGGAGTCATAGAATGCATTGGGTTGGAAGGGACCTTTTAGGGTCATTCAGTCCAACCCCGCTCCACTAAGGAGGGACATCTTTAACTACAGTAGTTTGCTCAGAGCCTCATCAAGCCTGACCTTGAATATTTCCAGGGATGGGGACTCCAGCACCTCCCTGGGCAACCTGTTCCAGCGTCTCACCACCCTCAGAGTGAAGAACTTCTTCCTAATGTCTAATCTGAATCTATCCACCTTATTTCCATTTTCCATTATCTTAACTCATTTTTGCAGATGGGAAGAAGCTGTTGTGACATTCTCTCACTATTCTAGTGCTAATAAGTGTCCTTTGCTGGAAATGGTTGAGTATCTTCCTGATTCATTTAAAGTAAGTTTTCAGCGCGTGTTAAGGAAAGGACTACACAAACACCTTAGTTATGTTGTGTAATTTGCCACTGGTTTTCTGGCACTGTCCTCATTAATATGAAATAGAAAAAAATATATAAATTCACCAACTGGTTTAATTGTATTTTAGTGATATTTTCAGTTTGGCCAGTTTAATTTCTTTAGTATTAGAAAAGGTTCTTAGCTTCCTGAGGTCCATGGCATTATAAAGGTAGTATAGAAAGGAGTATAGAAGTGATGAAAGTCAGAAGAGAATTTGTTTCAAAGCCACTTGAAATACTTTCACATTTTGAGTTAACAGTTAAATGACACTAAAGAAATGTTTTTTATTAAAATATCAGGCGACTTGGTAGGTATATATTCATAAACACTTCACATGATATACTTGTAAATTGGAATGGAGCCTTGTAAACCACATAGTTTAATTATTTAACTCCTGTATGTTAACTTTGGGTTTTATGTCTTCAACACGTACACCTTAAAATCTGACTGTATCATCACTTCTGTTAGAGGACTGCTGAATTCAAAGGCCATTTTCTTCACATACATATTCTTTCTGATGAACCGTATCTGTATAATGTTAATTCACTTTTCTGTTCATCTGCAAAGCTGGTTTTGGACAACTGCATAATTGAGTCTTCAGAAGAAAAGACAAGTCGAGACTTCTATGTAAGTGGATGAAAATATTTATGAAGACAGTACATTTTATGGTCTTAGGATGGAATATGTCACAGTATGTCTGGCCATATGTGAGCAGTGGTATGTTACGTGGGTAATAATTGAGACAGAAAATCATCAGCTTGGCTTTTAGCTACCAATGCCAAACTACATTCTAGTATCTCTTAAATATTTTCTATAGTTGCAATTATAGTTTATCTATAGTCGGTAAATTGAAATCAGCCAACATGTTAACTTGATTTATGAATAACTCAGTAGTTATTCACTAATAAATGTATTCAATCTGTACTTTTAATATATATTTGGCAAAAAACTCCTCAGTATTAGGATGACTTCTAAAATCACATTGGACTTTAGCGATCTTCAACTATTTTTTCTTCATCAAACCAAATGAATAGAGCAATCTATAGACTTTATCCTTTCTTTGTTAATCCTGGCAATCAAGCTGGATATCAGAGGTTACAGATATTTCAAAATAACAGTGATAGAAGTATCTATTTATGCATATCAAAACCATGCCTATCATAACCAGTACAATTGCCTTCAATAATTCAGAGCCCGATGTGTTTCTTTTCTTTTGTAAATTCTTGTCCAAGATGTTAAGCATAGGATTGCTTTCACGGTGCTAAGGAGGCATGAATGCTCTACAGTTATGTTAGCTTTGAAACCACGTTGAAAACCACCTGATAATTTATTACGTTGGATTGTTTCTACATCATTAACAGAAAAGTTGCAAGTTTTCTGCTACTGTGCATTTTCTTTATAGTGTTATTAAAGCCATAAAACTTTTAAATAAAAGTTTCTTTTCAAAGTCAATATTAAAACAAATCACAGTTTGGAGAATTACCTTTTTAAATTGTAATTTTTTAAGAAGAAATGTGCACTTTTTATTTCACAATTCAAAATGACTGTTTGTTCCATCATCTAACAGTCACAGATGTGTATCTTGATGAGGTGTGGTAACTGGCAGTGTAACTAACAATCATACACTGGTTATATATATTAATTTGACTCACTATGCCTGTTTTTCTCTAAAGGATGACCTTTTTAAAATTAAGCACATTATCTCAGTGTTAGATTATCAGTTTCATCACATTTAAACGTGTTTATTATTTATATGTTTATTATTCAGATTGAATATAACTTTAGATACCTTCAGTGTCCCCTGACACTTAACAAGAAACTAAAAGATGGTGAAGACATTTTCTATGAACCACTTACCACTTTAAATGTAAGTTCTCCATTTCACTCTAACATCATTCCATGCTGTCTTGCTTTAGCTAAAATCAAGAGGTTTGATTTTTTTGTCATGCTATTTATTTCTCTAAAGCCAATAACTCTTGTCTATTAAAAGTCCATCAGAATGAAGTACAGGCCAAAGTTCTTATAGTCTTAGCAACACATAACATTTCTGTTAGGTTTCCATCAAAAGTCTCAGCTTCTTTAAACACCTGTGAATGTTTCAGTAGAAGATGCTATATGTTCAGGTAATAAATACATGAAAGAAAACCGCACTCCAGTACTTGTACTAACCGTGCACTGGAAAGTAAGGCAGTGAAAAACCTGACAAAACTGATTTTGTCATATGCAGAATACTTTCTGTGCCTAAGCTAAATTTTGCTCATCTTTCACATTGCCACTCTGTTCTGTCATTCTTTGTCAGACAAAGTTTACAGAACAAACTTTCTGATTACTTTTTGGATTTCCTACTGGCAAATAGTGTCTAATAACGAATTTTCTTGTTAAATGTAAGTAGAAAAGTTTAATAATCTCACAGGAATAGTTAGCAATAGTCTGTAAAATATTTTTAAGGCTTGAAATAATCTAACAGAGCAGCAGGAAAGAAGACAAATGCCTCAGTAGCAGAGACGGCAAGATAGTAATAGCTTTGGGCCACAGTGCATAAACAAAAGAACTTTGCCATATCTTCCAGACATATGACTTTTCACTAGGCTAATGTTCAAGTAAAGAAGGTGGCCTAGACAGTTCTGTAAGTACTTTACTTAGCTAGATACATTTGATCCTTCTGCTTTCTTGTTTTATAGGCCATGGTACGCCACAATCGCATGGAACTACTCAGCCATCCCGTGTGTAAAGAGTATTTGCTTATGAAATGGTAAGTAGTTTTTAATGTACATAAAATAGAATATTTCATGTAGGATGAAGGCCTGAGAGTTGTTTACTGAGATGTACATATTTATAGTGTTGCCTGAAGCAAACGTGTTTTCCGTATAACCTCTCATAAGCTTATTTAGAATATGCTGATGATTATCATATAAAATGTAGCTTGCCATTTAGTTATGATTCTCTGACACGTGTCTGTCATCTTCTGTCTCTGTGAAGACCAACCACTCTCTATGTTCCCACTTTCTTGAAAAAAAAAGAACCAAGATTGTCGAGTTTCAAAGATAAGGAAAGTTATTTCAGAGTGGTCACTCCAATTTTGTTGAGCTTGAGGAACACGTTCGTCACAAAGAGACGTTTTAAGAAATGTTTCTTTCCTCATCTTGAAAACTTTGTTGGCCGTTACATTTGAACGCATGCTCTTCTAAAGTTGTAAAGTTTTATAACTTCAACGTTCTCGCTTTTAAGGATGGCCTATGGGTTTCGAGCACATCTAATGAATTTAGGCATATATTCTCTTGGGCTCATCCCTCTGACTCTTCTGGTCACTCACATACAGCCAGGAAGACCTTTGAATGGAACAGAGATCTATGAGGCGAGACCTTTAGAATATGAGGTACTGAGTTTTCTTGCTAGTTACAATATGTTTGGGATTTTAATGACAAAAAGGTATGACTGTGTAAATACTTTCTAGAATTATTTATGATTTAGGAACTCTAAGGAATAGAATTGAAGTGTGTATTTTTAAATCATTCAGCAGCAACTTCTGTAGGTAATTTTTGGTTCTCATTTATTATTTTTAATCATCTCTGAAAATTTTACATCTGATGCATGGCTACTTCAATTTCTTCCCTGAAGTGGATATTTCTTTAATGTTGAAGAAAAAGGGTTATCATGTATTTAAATCTGAAAAGACAGAAAACAGTGGATTCTTTAGCTTCCTATGTCTTTTTAGTTTTCAACCAAAACAATGGGGTATTGCTCATTTAAAATTTGAAATAGAAAGAGTCAATAATTAAGTGCTTTTAGGTATGCAGAGACATCTTTCTTTATCCATATTATGTATTACTTTCCCTTGCAGGCCCAGTATGTTTTCACTAGGCTCATAAACTATGAGGCTAAGTATGAGACAGAACGATTTCTTTCCAGTCTGCCTACTGGTACCTCATGTACAACAACAGTGAAAGATGTAACAGCAGAATTCAGTCATATGTGGATGGAAAACTCTGGGAAAAACTTTTAAATATATTGGTTATTCCCCACAGTACCTGTTTATAAACTTCAGAGAAACAAAGAAAGAGAAAAAATTATGCTGTGTCAAAATGTGAATGATGTAGCCCCAATTTGGAATTATGCTATCTCAAAAGGAAAAACTTGATTAGGTAACATCAGAGTGGCTTTTGAATATTTGTGTCTCAGTCACAACTGTGAAGGGTGTGGGGCTACTCTAATCATTTATGAATATGATATGCATTGGGTGGAAATGATGCTTTAGTTGGGGCCATAAGGAAGACAAGCAAACGTGAACCTTGTCTTGGGATAAACTTGTCCTCCATAGATACTTAGGGGTTGTTAAGAGACAAAGCTCAGAGGGTTTTTTAGAAGCTGGAGCTGGAATATTTAGGACACCAGAGTGAATGGAAAAATAAGGTTTAGCAGGTCCACTGTTACAGAAGAATGAGGCTTCAGGAAAAAAACACATTGATGTGACTGATAGATGTCCTTTTTGGTTAAGTCTTTCCTTCCTGCAGTTAAAACTAAGTAGGATCTGTCTTTTAAGAAGGCTGCATTGCCACTATGCTGAACATTGTATTAGACTTCCAGAGAAGCAACTGCAAGTTCTGCTGTTTGCTGAGCCTGAGTACAGCTTGTACATAGTGTTACAATCCTCTGTCTGCAGGAAGGGCAGGAGTGTCACAGAGCTCTCCACAACACAGTGTCATATAGTCTGAGAAGAGAAGACATCTGTGTTGTTAGCCCTGAAACGTACTGGTGATAATGGAGACAAGATTTTGTTGTGTGGTGAACATTTCAAAAGATCTGTTTAAAATAAATTATTTTATCACTAAACCCAAGGATTATAGCAACAAAACAAAACAACAACAAAAACCAATACACAAACAAACAAAACAAAAGAAAAACCAAACCAACCGACCAAATAAAGAAAAAGAGGAAAGAAAATAATTTACGGTTCTTTTGGGAGAGAAATGTGAGGATATGTGATTCCTGATATGTGGAAATGTCTGGAGAATCACATCCCTAGCTCAGCCCAGTATGTGTGGAATTCTCAGATTCAGAAGCCAGAAGAACTAGCAGAACTGAATGAATTCATGCTGTGCTCATTCACTCACATCTCTGATGCAAGACAGTAGAATGACAGGAGCTGCATATGGCAGACCTGTCTAAGACTGACCCAGGTCCTTGAATCATCAGAGACTGGGTGGAAGAAGCAGTTGGAAGAGGGAGTTCCGTCCTTCAACAATAAATGATGCCAGCTGTGGAGAAGCAGTGCACTGAACTGGAGCTGTGAAGGTGGTCCCTGAGAGACTAGAGCAACAGCAGTGTATATGAAATGTCATGCACTGCAGGACAGTCTCCTTATCACCCAGTAATGAGAATAGAGTGGGGAATGCAGCTCTGTAGGGAGCACAGAGTTACAGAACATGGTGCTACGGTGATAGGATGAGAGGTAACGGTCACAAGATGAAGCACAGGCAGTTCCACCTCAACAGGAGGAGAAACTTCTTTACTGTGAGGGTGACGGAGCCTGGACCAGGCTGCCCAGAGAGGTTGTGGTGTCTCCTGCTCTGGAGACTTTCCAGATCCACCTGGATCTGTTCCTGTGTGGGCTGCCCTGGGTGACCCTGCTCTGGCAGGGGGTTGGACTCGCTGATCTCCAGAGGTCCCTTCCAACCCCTACCATTCTCAAAGAGAAGTAATAAGGAAGCTGCACAGCAAATATTCATCATGGGAACGCTCAAAGTTTCATAGTTGGATTGAATTGCTTAAACACAATATACGTGACATGAATTTCACAGTAAAAATAAACCATAATTTAGATAGTAATAAGTTAAGATGAAATGAGCTAAAAAGAGTTTCTTAACTTGGTAATGCAATGTGTATGCGGTGGGTGGAGCTGATGTAAACATTCATTTAATAACTTTTAATCTGTTTTGTGCTCTGATTTTTGTTTCAGAACTCCTACTTCACAAGGGTGTGTATGTGTTTAGTTTTAATTATGAGTTTACTGGGAATCTGCAAAGAAATATTTCAGCTGATTCAGCAGGTAAATACATAGAGAAATAACATTATTCAGACAGCGTGCTTGCATAGGATTTTATGTGATATTGAAATAAATCTGTTTTTTCCCTAATTAAAAGGGAAATACCAATTTATACAAGATTAAAAGTGTGAAGAGGATGTAAATAGTCTATTGTAATCACTCCTTTAGTGATGCATGACTTGTAACTTTGTATCTGCCTCTCTTAAATCCTAGAAATTGAAATATTTGTTGGATTACTCCAATCTACTGGACTGGACAATTTATACTACAAGCATCATTTTTGTGTCTTCTTTATTTATTAATACACCAGCTCATTTGCAATGGGAATGTGGAGCAATTGCTGTATACTTGTCTTGGATGAACTTCTTGCTTTACCTTCAACGGTAAGTTATTTACATGCTTTACCATAAAATACTTTTAATATTTCCAGCTATTTAAAAAATCCTAAACTGTGACTGATCAAGTGCAATAGCCCTATTTTTTATTTTTATTTTTTTCAACCTATACAAGTTTGCAGATTAGGACCATATGAATCTTTTAACCCAATGAACTGTAAAGTAGTTTTCAGTGTTTTTCAGCGTGAGTTAGGGCAACTAAAGAAATAACAAGATTTATTTGAATGCTAAGTAAGAAGAGCTACCACACGTGTTTTTAAAACTGTTTCATTATTCTGTATAGAGTTTCACTTAGAATAAATAAAAATAAATTACAAGAGGCAAAAGGAAGTCTCTTTTTGTCACTAATACCTGGGAAAAGGTAAATTCTTTCAACATTCTACAGATGAAATGGCACACCCCACTCTTTGACATCATATTGTCCTGTAAAAGAATTATAATGGATACTTCAGTTGATATTAGGTCTATTCATTGCTATTAATGCTGACACTGGTACAGTGGTATCCAAGAGTCACAGAGCACGGGAAAGCTGGGTGGAGGGAAACATAGTGTGGGTGTAGCACTTAAGACTAATGAATTAAACATGTTTGTGCTTGAGCAGGACTGCCTTGGACAAACGGGAGGTGTGGCTGATCAGCAAAAAAGTGCATATATGCTCTTCTGATTTTTATTGCATATAGGCAGTAATTACCCCCATGAAGTCTGGCAGACAGACAACACACCATTCGTTGATTAACTTTGGGATTAGCTGGGTTGTTTAAGGACAGGGTTTGTAAGTAGAGTTAATGTCATAAAGAGAGAGTATCTTTACTGTACTACCTCTGCTGGCAGACCTTGTCCTACGTGTGTCAGACCTTAGATGAGTCCTGAATGGCTGTGTCCTCCCTCCTCTGCTCTGTGCTGTAGGCAAATTGGGAGTTGAATCTAAACAGTAAAATATAAATTCAGGCTTACCCAACCTTCACTGGCCTGGCTCTTTTTCATTTGCTTAGCAGTAGAACTCTACACAGCATTTTAAAACCAAGTTTTTAAAATAAAAAGATTGTGTATTTTAGGTTTCTTGTAAGTATAACCACTTGCACCCTTCTGACTGTGAAAGTACAACTTTGTACCATCTCAGAATGTCTAGGAAAGGCAAAATATCTCTTTTCACACAGGAAAATCAGGACTCTTTATTGTGTTACATAAATAGCTGTAAGGGACTCTAATTTTGTGACTTTAATTTTGCATATCTTCTCTGTTTACTTATTGCCTAGATTTGAAAACTATGGCATCTATGTTGTGATGTTCTGGGAAATTTTGAGGACTTTGATTCGGATTGCTGTCGTTTTCTTTTTCCTGATATTGGCCTTTGGACTTAGTTTCTTTGTCCTTTTGGGTTCACAGGTTAGTTGAATGGCGTAGTTAATTTTTTATCATTATAAATACTATTTTTGACTGAAGACTCGAGAGTTTATTCACAGATTTCGTCGGTTTGGGTTTTTTTTCTTGACTTTAATATTTCTTCTCTTTGCAGCAAACATACAGCACACCTCTGCTTTCTGTAATGAAGACATTTGCAATGATGCTGGGAGACATTAATTACCATGATGCATTCCTTGATCCATTACTAAGCAGTGAATTGCCATATCCATTCCTGAGTTACACAGTTCTCATTATATTTACCTTGCTTATTCCAATCCTTCTTATGAACTTGCTAGTAAGTACACCACTTATCTGTGATTAAGCACAGGTTTATGCACACCTTTAGCATATAGAATTACTTTAGTGCTGATTTGTGACATTCATTCATTATTTAGCAAATTGATATTTTCAGTAACATATTAAAAAGTTGCATTTTCCCTCCAGTTCACTGTTCAGAGTATTTTTCCTTGCAGGGAAACCTTCCTTGCAGTTTAACTCCTGCAGGATTATCTTGCATATCCTTAGGTGGTCACTGTGGTGGAATTTGAATTGTAGCTGCAATGTATTATTATGGGAAAATTGGGGAACAATGATTGTAAGAAGTGCTTTGATAAATGCATGCCTCCTAGAGTAGACATAGTCTTAGTTGTTCAGCCCCTTGTTTTATTATAACCTAGTATATTACCCTCTTTATATCTATAGTATAATATAGTATATTATATATATACTACTAATATTGCTTCTTGGAAAAAATCCCCCAAACCCCAGATCTTTATTGCACACAAAACAGCAGTCAACGGTAGTGTTAAAACTAACTAATGAGCCTGACCTGAACAAAAATAGTCAGAAAACCTGACAACAGTGAGAAAGGAGGAAAATATGCAGTACTTCTTCAGCCACATTCCATTGAACAACTTTGTTTTATCTTGTTTTGGTTTAGGAAATCAGGTTGTTATATGAGCTGAGCAATAAAATTCAAACAATTCAGGTTTTCTTTAAGGTATTTATTGCTGCTGTGATCATATTCAATCAAGAGGTCAACAAGTTTTTTAACAAAACAGCAGTAATGAAGAATCAAAAAGGCTGCTATTCTTGACAAATCTTTGAACTCTCTCTTTAGTGCCATGTGGGTAGATAACTGGTGTTTAAAAAGCTTATTACATTTCTTGATATGGATTTTCCACATATGCAGAAAGGGGTAAGTTTCCAAATGCAAGTGAAACAAAATAAATTTTAACTTCAGATTCATTTTGGATTTAAATGTAAGAAATACAGTTGAAATCACAGACTGTGAGAAAAGAGATAATAGAAAAACCAGATCTTTCTTGGTATTTTTAGATTGGTTTGGCTGTTGGGGACATAGCTGAAGTACAAAAATACGCTGCACTCAAAAGGATTGCAATGCAGGTAAGTTGCATAGCATAGAAGCACCCACTATAACAAGTAGGTATCAGTGTTAGATCCCCACTTAGATAATTAGCTGATTTATTATCAATATCCCTAATTAACATCTGAACATCTCTGTAAAGCAAACTGGTGAACATGGGCATCCTATTCCGAATCTCATTTTCAGTCACGTAAGTCACGGTCAGGAAAATATTTAAGCAAATGCATTTTTAAGCAACTTTTGAGTCAGTTCAAAGAGTTGTTCCAACAATAGAACCTCAAAACAAGTAAATGCCGTGTTTGACATTGGAGGGTTCCCTCATAAGGAGAGAAGTAATGCAGTGGAAAGAAGGTTAAGATAAAAAGGGCACCAAATTCACTGCAGAATACTGAAGGCTCATGCTGGCCTGTGTGCTGAGGACACACAATGCAATGCCAGCTATAACCCGATGTCACATTTCTAAGATGTTTTTAGTTACCTTAGTATCATAGAATCATAAAGACTGGAAAGGTAGTACCACCCAAGAGAGACACTGAGTTATAACATACTTGCTTTTGCCTAAGGGAAAACTTTTCTCACTGGCATCTTAAGCCTATATTGACTGTATCATAATCTAGTAAAAAGATACAGCACAACCAAAACAAGAAGATTCACTCTCCTTCCCATTACTATTTGGTCTTAAAACTCATGGCTATGACAGGTATTCTGTCTTTTGAAGGTTTCTGCCCCGTGGTTCTCTTCTGCAACCCACAGTGTGCTAAGGAGCTACACAAAAGCTTTGGAATCATTTTAGTTATGAGTGCACATCCATGTGGAATAATTAATTCTGCTAAGATCCTCAGTAGAGGATCTTAACTCTAACTAGAAGTTTTTAGTGTCTGGGCTGGGACTGTTCCAATGCTATTCAAGTGTTTGCAGTGTACATATCCTCGGAGACCGGACATCTAGCAAATAGTGATTTCAATATAATGTCATGATGCTTCTTTTCACACAATCACATGTCTTCATGTTAAGAGAATATATCTTGTTGTAAATGCAAAACTATGTTTAGGTTAATCTTCACACCAATTTAGAAAAGAAGCTACCATTTTGGTTCTTAAGTCGGGTCGACCAGGAGTCAATCACTGTATATCCCAACAGGCCAAGATACTGTGGATTTATGGTAAGATGGTGAATCTTGGACTAAAGAATTCTTACTAAAATGTGATATGATGAACTAACTTTGTAAAAGATTGCTAGGAATGTTGCATTAATACGACTCAATCGTTAAATGACATCAGTGGACGTGATAAAATTATCATTATAATATTATGCCATTAAAATAATGATTAAATATCATTAAAATAATCATTATCATTTTCCATCAGTGGAAAATGATAAATCACTTTGAGCGCAGCTTAACTTTTTCAGATATAATTAGTGTTTGAATTCTCAGTGATCTGTGACTTTATTAATAACACAAGCTACAAAAGTTACTCAGACAGAAAGTAGAGTAACTCTCTTTTCTCCTCCCTTTCTTCTGTTATTTGTTGACTTTACATTTCAGCTCTGTTGGTAGACTGAATTTTCTGACGAAAAAAATTTTACAAAACAAATTTATACAAAAGCTAACTTCATAATAGAAACTATTGTCAACTGTAACGCTGCATGGAGACCGTTATCATTCACTCATCTATTGTCAGACAATAATAACTGATTTCAGTTTGGTTCCATGTTTCCTTTAGAGCGTGTTCCAGTATTGCTTTGGGTGTGAGGACTCTACCACGGATGCACAGAGCACTGATACAACATTAGAACTGGAAGTTCTGAAGCAGAAATACAGGTATTGGTTGTGTTATTTTACTGCTGTAAAATAAGTAGAACCAGTGTTACTAATAACCTCCTATTTTATAAAGTGTTCTAAAGCTCCATACTGTAGCTAAAAAGTAAAATTCAAAGTGTCTAGTGTCCTTAAGTAAGCTCTCTCACCATGGTAGCTTAGTATTTTATATTCT
>JANHGN010005072.1:19939-43126 GCA_024605025.1 Megaceryle maxima | reverse complement strand
CATATATTCAAGTAAAAAAACGAAAGGCCAGATCCTCCCCCCCCCCAAAAAAAAAAAAAAAAAAAAGAATTCAGGTGCTCAAATCAGTATTGAAGGAGACTGAACATGTCTGTATCCAAAACTGCGATCCTAAAAGTGGCTGGCTATCCAGGGGAAGTGCCTAACTCACCAGATGCCAACCATTTTATCCTGACAGTTCCCAAGGCTTTTGCCTAGGTCTGTTCCTGGATTTGGCCTTAATACTCTTAGGTCCACACTTCATGACATTATTTTCTGTTACAAACATTTTTAGAATTTTTTAGAAAGCCAAACTCTTATCATTTAGCATCCGGGTGTTTTGTGAGAGCTGATGGGCTTTATGTAGCTTAAAGAAAAAATAAGAAGCTAAGCTGACAGATTGTGTTGGAAGTTTTGCTGAGTAAGGACTGCAGGATCAGGCCTGAAAGGTAAGAAATGAAAAGATCACCAAGATGTAAGGTAAGGGAAGGACTGTTTTCTTTTGTAGATAGCTATATGCAGCTCTCAGAGGGATCATTTACATGCATATAGCAACAATAGAATGCCACATTAAAGAGCTGTCATTGGCAACTTGCTGTCCTTATACTGCTAATGTGATTCTGGCCTTCCCAATAACTTAAACTTGACCTTGCTACTTTCATCTGCACTTTGGTTTTATTATTTATTTACTGAGTACTCAGTGCATTATGTAATGTACAGTAGTGGTATATCAAATGTGGAAATAAACATTAATTAAACTGTGTTTAAGTACCTGAGTATATGTGTTTCAAAACCTGTGCTAATAAACTATGACTGTATGTGATTGTAATGCTCTGTGGTCTGCTTTTGAATTCAAACATTTTCTTTAATAACTTAGTATATGTTAATTCTTCAGGTAAAGAATAATCACAATTTCTGTCTATTTAAAAGGGTAGCCCCCAGAAGGTAATTCCCATGGCACACATCTTCTCCAGTCTTCAGAAAGCCCAGGAAGATGCACTGTAAATTAGTGAGACTTGCCTTAAAATTGCCATGGACAGCATCCATTCAGTAGGGAAGATGCTTTCTCACCCAGCTGCTTTATCCAAGCGTTGAGACTTTAAATCCTTGCCTGGTAAAATACTGAAAGGAGGAGGTTATCACTGGTTATCCTTCTACACTTACCAAGGTGAACAGTTGCTTCATATCAAAGGGTGGATGGCATCTGCAGAGGTTCAGGAAGCGTTTGGAGTTTGCTGATCTTCACTAGCAAGCTTCATTGATACCTTTGAATGGTGTGGCATAAATCCATGCCAGCTGTAACTGAAGATGTTTGCTGTTAAAACCAAAGTTCTGTTCTGGGTTTGCCTCCCAGAATCTGCACAGACATTTTGCATTTAAGTGTGACCATAATAGTTTAGTTAAGGAATAGTCTGAGGCAGAAAATATCACGTTGACTACCGCATTCAAACAGCAAATAGGGGCCATGGACATAGGTGCTGCTGTGTGACTGTGCCTCAGAGGTCCCATCCTTAAATCTGCCTCTGGATCCTATTCTAACTGTGCTGTTGAGATTTGATGTGTGCCATCACTCTCATACACCCAGGTGGAAAGAAATGCATTGCATAGGTAGTGGAACATAAGACTGTCTCCTGTTTTCCATTGCCAAGGAGGAACGTATGCTGCAAAGCACGCTCCGTCTGCCCTGCAGTGTGCAGGAGGAGCAGCTCTGGGTTCTTCAGGGCCAAGTCTGGTATGACACAGTGAAACAGGGGGAGAACCAGCAGGCAGAGTCAGAATCAAAAAAGTTAAATCAAAGGTGGTCGTGGTCATGGAAATTGCATCGTGGCCTCTAAACTCAGGTCCATTCCCGTGAATAAACTGTTGGGATTTTCTGAGCTACTGTGCATCTGCAGCTCCCTCTGCCAGTGGAAAAGAGAATGTTCAGGTTCTCAGAAGAAGCCCAAACTTGAAAAATGTAGATACTTTAATACTTAAATCCAGAAAAGTGATTTTAAATTCCTGACAATCTGTTAACACTAGATGGCAGTGAGTGATAGTATTTTTGAAAAGTAAATTGGGCCTAAATGCATAATTTTAAGTGAAGAGGAGCAGCAATGCAGTTACAGCAGAAGCAAAGAAGTCAGCATAGTTTTCAAGTTTGAGTCTTTCAAGCCTCTTTTAACAGAACTCTGAGACCTTTATACACAGCAGCCTCTCAGCTTTTCTGAGCATTTAACTTACAGATTCAGAACTTGTGTCCCCCCCCCAAGCTATGTTTCTTTCATTCATTTAGCAGCTGTCATGGTGAAAAATAGGAATGACCGTATCCATCCTTCCCACAGACACAGGCCACACCAAAATATCATCCCTTCAGATCTCCAGACAGTACATGCTATGCAAAAAATTGGATTATAGAGGATGAATAGAGGAGAACCCCCCACTAAAACTGGTCAGGATAGATTTAAAACCCTTGGGGGCTACATGTAATAAGGAAGAAGAGAAATCTGTCTGATCAAAGTGCTGTATGATCAAGTGATCCTCCTAACTGCTGAGGTTTTTCTTTTGCAAGATGAAATGCTCATAAGCAGAACATGCAGTGAGAGAAAGAAAAGGAGGTGAGAAAATATCCTTAACCTGTATTGAAGGACCCAGGAGAAGAAGCCAGAGACAGATTTTCCTTCAGGTTAATGTCTTTTTACCCTACACTGTTGGTGTAAGGAATCACTTAAACATAGTATGTGTCAGTTTTAAGATATCTTTACATTGAGTGCCTGATAGAAGTGGTCTCCCTGTGGGCAGGAATTAGGGCCACGTTATCAGTAATGAATGGAGAAAACATAGGAGTGTAGCAAATCTCACCCTGAGTTACAGACAGCAGTTGAGGTTTTGGAGCTTTCCTACTGGAATGAATAAGAAGCTATAAAGGATGGCACAGGATTTAAGAAAATCTCTGATGCCGGAAGTAAAAGTACTGCTTAAAGGTAGCAGAGATGATAAATACTAAAAAATACATCATGAATGAAATGAGGTATCAGAATTAAATATAATGTAGTATTAGTTATACATTTTTGAACCATTGGCTTCGTGGGTTTTATTTGGGATTGAGGTTTTTAGTTTGTGAAATATATTTTTAAAACATGCAATGTGTTGTAGATGTTGCACATTGTGCCCACCCAGCTCTCGCTGAAGACTTATTTGAGTGCTCCCAAGTTGGGTGGGTGACTGAGTCGTTAGATCCCTGGAGCTGAAAACGCAGCTGTCACCATTCAGCTCCACAGGGCAGAGCCACACTCGCTGCTCTGGACAGCCTGGGGAAGGTGGAGTCACTCAGCTTGTACTCTCCTGCTCAACCCAATGAGTGAAGATCTGAAGATAGGGCACTAACCCAGCTCTCCAGAGCACTGTCTTAAGCCTTTGCTCCTCCAGCCAATATTTTAGCACGATTGTATCAGGGAAACCAGATAGAGAAAGGTCTGTTTTGTTCTCCCTGCCAGCTCTGAGTTAACCTCTGAGACCTTTGGATGAGCTATATAGTGAAGCTGTCTCTCGTGCATTGGTCGCTGACTTCCAAGCCTCTCTGTAATACTTCTTTCTGGGAAAGCGAGCGGTGAGGACTAACTTTAGGAGCACTGCAATTTGATGGATGTGGGAGGTTTCTGTGGAAAGAAGTGTTCCAATTTTCTTCTGATTATTTTTTTGTACATGTGCCCAGATATGTGGCTATGGGCCCACTTAGACCTGATTAATAAATACATGTGAGGCTTTGGGTGTGTTTAAGGCAAACTTAACCCACTCAATCACCCACTACAGAGGCTGTAGCACCAAGAGATGGAGCTTTCCTTTTTAGTTACCAGCTCCAAGACCTGTCCCTGACATTCATGTTAGATTCAGAGGAAAGCATTAGTAAATCCACTGTCAGGAGCCCACCAGTGGGGCTGCCTTGCATGCCTTCCACAGCTCTGAGCAACCTGCTCTGGTTGCAAATGTCCCTGCTCCCTGCAGGGGGGGTTAGATTAGATGACCTTGAAGGGTCCCTTCCAACCCAAACCATTCTATGATTCTTAATCCTCTCCAGGACTTCTCCAGCCACCTTCTGAGTGATGCTCGCTTGCCGCTGATCATTAACCCCACTCACCCCTCTCCCCGCAGTCAATCGTCCAGAGCTGTGACACCTTGTCCTCTCCTGCCTTTGTCAGAGAGCCCGAGGAGCTATTAAAACACTGTTATAAATCATAGTCATTAGCCAAGTTACAGCACTGAGAAGGAATCTGATCTCCCAAATGCTCAGTGTCTCGCACAGAGAGCGCCGGGGTGTTGAAGAGACTTTATGGTATAACCTTATCTTGCATTTCCAACAGCAAAACCTGTCCTGGACCAGTGTTTTACTTGTGCTGTTTATGTATCTAATCAAAGTGGGTCAGGAAACGTGGAAGGCAGCACCAGGGCTGTCTGAGAAACCTAATATTTGTCAGAGAGCATTAACTCAGCCTCTCTCTTTCAAGGCATGATAGATAAAGTGTGCCTGAAACTCTGTTTGGATTATGTGAAGTAATGCACCGGTGGTTACATTCATCCTAAGCAAATCATTTTCACTCACTTGAGCTGCCTTACAAAATTTTCCAATAACACTTTAGGCAGCCTAAAACAAAGCAAAATCTTCACGGGTCACTCGTGTGGGAGTTCCTGTCAGAACCTGCTTGTGCACAGACAGGCGGGTTCAGAGGGTTCTGCACCTAAAATAGAGGTGGCCCCTGGCCAAAGCCTTCATCAGCATCAGGACTAAATTGTGGGAGGTGTCAGGGTTGGTACCCATGTTCACTGTGCAGTTTTTAAACTGGTTTGAGCAACAGAGGGAGAGCCTGACACCAAAGAAACCGCTGCGGTAAAGGGTGACCTTTATGGAGGTTCTGAGAAGCTTCTAAGTCTCTGTGGTCACCCAGGCAAGGGCAGCTTCCTTCACATCACTGGGGCAGCAGAGGAAAGCACCTCTGCTCCAGCTGGGAGCTGCTCCCTCACCCAGCTATCACTGTTCTCAGACAATGGTCATTTTGGGGACATCTTGTGTTTAGAAAACAAGTTGTACGAGGAGCGGCTGAGGCAGCTGGGGCTGTTTAGGCTGAAGAAAAAAGGCTCAGAGGAGACCTTATTGCTCTCTACAACTCCCCGAAAGGAGGTTATAGAGAGGTGGGTGCTGGTCTCCTCTCACAAGTAGAGAGTGATAGGACGAGAGGAAATGGCCTCAAGCCGCACCGGGGGAGGTTTAGATTGGATATTAGGAAACATTTCTTTACTGAAAGTGTTGATCAAGACCTGGAACAGGCTGCCCAGGGAAGTGGTTGGACCACCATCACTGGATGTGTTTAAAACTCACATGGATGTTGGATATGGTGTTTAGGGATGTGGTTTAGCCGTGGACTTCGATAGTTAGGTTAATGGTTGATGATCTTAAAGGTCTTTTCCAACCTAAATGATTCTAGGGTTCTGCAATCTCCTGGGACCCTCGATTCAAGGACCATAAGATCTAGTGGCCCTGTCATTCCCTCAGCTCTGCTAGGTCTTGGGAAAGAGGAATAAGCCAACATGCTGAGCCTTTTCTTTCCCGGGTGAGTGCAGCTCAGCAGTACCACAGGGAGTCTGTGCCAAGCCATGCACCAGCAAAAGGGCTTCTGAAGCAACCCAAGACCTGTTCCTGCCTCTCCACAAAGTGAAAGCACAACAGTTGCTGTAGCAGAGAAGACTTCAACTTCAGCATATCTCTACTGAAGCCCAAGGAAACTTAGGAGAGATAATTAGGGCTTGCTCAATTTAGGAATTACACAGGGCTAGATTTCTTCTTGGGTTTTTTTTTGAAAGGAACCTTTTTTGACATCAGCTCCCACTTCCACACGCAGTGTGACCCCAGCAATTGGGAATTCTGGAGATTAAGTAAAAAGTCCTTTGTAAAACTTATCAGAAAACACTTTGAACAAGAGGGGGAAACAACTTAAGTCAGCTGCTTCTGTGTATGTCTTTTTGTGCTATGAAATGCTTTCAAAGAAAATCCTGTCAAAGAAAAGCCTTCATCTTTCAAGCTCTGTTTCTGTGAGGAAGATAGGCAACCGGTGCTGGAATGATTTATGGGAAGACCTGAAGGGCTCAGAAGAATAGATGGGGAAGGTAATTTTTGTACCCTACCGCACTCCAGACTGATTTAATTTTAGCGTCCGTTCTGGAACCGCGAGCAGAAAATTAGCTGTGAGTTTATAAATTGCTCCTCCAAGTGCCTGACCTTGCCAGGGTAGGGGATTCTAGAAGGGGTTAGAAGATCAAGAGATCTTGCAGAGCCAGTCAGATGTGTTTCGCAACCTTTCGCTCGTCCCTCAGCCTGCCCCTCGGGCACTCTGCCTTCGCTGGGATTTCCATCCCCTTGCCAGGTGCTGCTGCATTTCGGGTACACCCGAAATTCGGGCCGGAGTTTTGGAGCGGAGGACACCAGCTACTGCAGCCGCTCAGCCCTATCCGAGAGGGGACCCGGCTGTGGGCTCGACCCCAGCCGAGAGCTGCTGCCGGAGGAGACGCGGCGGCTCCAACGGAGCTGCCCCGCAAACGGGCGGGTGTCCGGGGCTCCGGCTGCGGGGAGCGCTCGGGATGGAGGCGGCAGGGATGGCACCTGCGTGCGGTGCGACCAGGTGAATGATCTGCTCAGCTGAGGGACGGAGCAGTCAGGCTGAGGAGCATGAGGGCGTGTGAACGGGAAATAGACTGATGGGGTCAGTCTCTGCATTGCTGGGAACACGGAGGGTCCCTGTCCTCTCCTCAACCTGACAGTGAGACACCTTGGACCCTGGGTACCCACAAAAGCAGGACCAAGCAGCATCCCCCACCCCCTAACATCAGTACTAACAACAGGTACGATGCTTTACACCCATGAGCAAGTACAGCATAGTGAAGCTCCACCAGAAAAACACTGTTAGTATAAAAACAAACAGCTGGTGCTCGTAGTGGGAGACTCCCTGTTAAAGGGCACAGACACCCATCTGCTGACCTGACAAGGAATCGCATGAATTTGCTGCCTCCCAGGAGCAAAAATTTATGATGTTGCTGAAAGGGTGGCACAGTTTGTGAAGACCACTGACTACTACCTGTTGTTACACTTCCATGTAAGTATGAACAACCCCAAGAGCTGGGACCTGAGCAAAACCAGACTATAAAGCTCTGGGGGCACAAGTTATCTTTTTTTCTGTCTTGCCAGTTACAGGAAAGGGGGCAGAGAAGTGTAGAAGAATAATAAACATTAATTTCTGGCTATGTAATTGGTGCCATTGTGAAGGTTTGGGCTTCTATGACAACAGAACCTTCTGTGATGACTATAACCTGCTAGGGTGGGATGGCATATGCTTGAAAAGGCAAGAGAATCTTCGGGTGTAGGCTGGCCAGCTTAGTCCAGAGGGTTTCAAACTGAAGTTTGCAGGGTTTGGGGTCCCACACGGTGATGCGTGTGACATTGCAGCCAGTGGGAACATAGACCAGACCAACCACAGCAGTAACAGATGATCTTCTGCTAAGTCTCTGAAGTGTCTATATACCAACACAAAGGAGCATGGGGAATAATCAGGATGAACTAGAAATCTGGGTGAGTTCACAGGGCTGTGATCACATCACAATTACAGAGACATGGTGGGATAGCTCACATGACTGGAATGTAGTAATGGACAACTATGTACTTTTTAGGAAGGGTGGACTGACAAGGAGAGGTGGTGGAGTTGCTCTCAATGTGAGTAAGCAACTAGAATGCATTGAGTTTAACCCAGGGGGAGATGATAAAAGTGTTGAAAGCTTATGGGTAAGAGTTAAGGGACATGCTAACATGGGTGATGCTGTCGTGGGTGTTTACTACAGACCACCAAACCAAGAAGTTGGCAACAAGGCCTTCTACAGGCAGCTGGAAATAGCCTCAAAATCACATGCCCTGGTGCTCATGGGTGACTTCAATCACCCTGATATGAGTTGGAAAGATCACACAGCCAGGCATAACCAGCCTAAAAGCTTCCTTGTGTCAAGAGGAAGAGGCCAGGCTCTTTTCCTTGGTGCCCAGTAATGGGACAAGGAATAATGGCACAAGCTGGAACACGGGAAGTTCCACCTCAACATGAGGAGAAACTTCTTCCCTGTGAGAGTGACAGAGCCTGGAGCAGGCTGCCCAGGGAGGCTGTGGAGTCTCCTTCTCTGGAGACTTTCCAGACCCACCTGGATCTGTTCCTGTGTGACCTGCCCTGGGTGACCCTGCTCTGGCAGGGGGGTTGGACTCAATGATCTCCAGAGGGCCCTTCAAACATTCTATGATTATGTATATAACAGTTATTATTAGGAATATGTTATTGTTATTATTTTGTTACTATAATGCATCTCTAACTGAAGTGGAAGTTCAAAGAAAATATTTAAGGGCAGCAAATTTCATTCAAATAGCAGGAAAAATATATTAATCAGTTGATTAGATTTGGGAATATTCTCGGAAGGAGAATGCCAGAAGTCCCATCACATGAGTCACTTAAAAATATATTAGACAAAGCTCTTGGGAATACATTTCAAAGAGCAGTTTTATTTTGGCAAAAATTAAAGAGAAAGTGAGCTAATAGCACTGCAGGATTTTTCATTGCTCAGTTCCAGCTCAAAAATCTATGATTCAAGTTCTGAAATGTGTATGATCTATGAAGTCTCATTAGAATCTGTTTCGCTGCCAGAGAAAATTTGATTAGAATAAATTTCCCTTTATTAATATGAAATCATTGTTATACATTAAATATGAAGTATAAGGTGACTGCCTTTAAAAATCATTTCAATCACCCACTATTAATATAAATGTTACTCTGCAGTTGCAACAAGTTTCAATTTTTCTACAATCGATGATCTCTGCAACAAGCACAGAGCAGTTCAAATAACACCACACATCAAAATAACGCCGTCTAATTGGAAAGGCATTGACCTTGCAGCAGACCCTCCATGTGGTGGATGCATAATACAGGATAGGGACCAACAGATACCAGCCCCTGAGCTGTGGTGGGCTAACTGGTCACGTGCTGTTGAAACCCATCCTGTTTTCCATCCGCATTTTTATGGGATCAGTAGACATTGTACATCTGTGACTATAGAAACGTGCTGCTCTGCCATCCTCTTCTTCTTTCCTTTCTCCATTTGCCTTGATTATTTCATCGTTGATTATTGTTCCCTCATCTTTGGGGGTTTTATTGGGTGCAGGGAGGGAAGCATTATTCCTTCTAATTGATCTCTTACAGCATGACCACTTCTGCTGTCCACAGCACCATGAAACATTCTCAGTGGGCAAATCCCATGTGAGACAGCCTCTCAGATATCATCTTAGAATTCCTTGAATTAATTTATTCCCATTGTCACTGGGGAGTCCCCATGTTATGAGATGTGCTGTAAATACTCTGTTGGTTGACTTCAGCTGTAACTAGCAGTGGAAATCTCAAGTGGAAGTGGTTACACATTGCTTTACCTCAAACGGGGCTGGGTACCATGCTCTCTCACATCTGTATGTACTCTCTGTACTTGATTGTGGTGACATTTTCTTTTTCCTATTCAGAAGACTACAGAAGACAGTAGAAACCAAGAGGCCAGATTTTATTCCCCTTTAAATGGGAAACTGATCTTTCAAGGGACTAATTTCTCAAGTGTAACCTGGAGTGTTTGGCAATAAAAGTTTGTTCTGGAAAACAAACAAACAACCCAAATGTGCTACTAAGTCCTTGAAAAATCTTTCATCTGTCTCTGTGATATTAGTATTTCAGTGTTCACATATATATTATTCTTCCCAAAATGAGCAAAAATGCTACATGACATTCTGGTCTTTTTTTCACTCTTGACAGTGCTGCTCATTACAAGGAACTTCCCCAAGTGGTTCTTGTAAGTATTATTTTTGTTAAAATGAATCATGTCAGCTACTTAAAGCACAAAAAGCAAACTTCAATTAATATTTTGGTTGAAGGAGGGAAAACATTCTGAATATCCTCTGTGTATTTTCCTGGGATCTGATCTTTTGTTACTTGTCTCTGAGCAAGCTGAAAGAATTTTAGCTGTTCCTAACGGGATCCTATTTTGCTTTACCTCTCGTCCCTGTTGTTTATTCCAAACTCTAAGGGATCCTTGGTTATTTTGCTACAGTATTATTCAGTCAGAGGATAAAAAGTCTGAGAAATGCCAAGGTATTATTATAACAGTATAATTAGCTTGCAGACAGCTTTTCTGTCCATCTCAGTTCCCCAAGTAATTAATTAAACACAGCTGCAGACTGGAACAACTGGTGCAAAAAAAAAAAAAAAAACAACCAAAACCCCCAAGCATTTGCTATTTGCTTTTCCTTCTCACTTCTAGGCAGTAGAAGAAGGGGAAGTTATGTAGGAGCAGTTAGAACAGCTAAGTCTGCTTTGCCCCATGGCTTGAAATCCTGTTGAGTTAAATAGGACAGATGAGCAAAAGCATCTGTAAAGCACAGCACACTGCAGCCAGTTCATGCCAGCAGCAGGGGTTAGTATTTGAAAATCATTGCTAGTCTCATATGACTATGTCCTGGAAATGACCTAAGGAGGAAAAGCCCTGAGGATCTTTGCCAAACTCCTCTGTCGTGTCTTTTTTACACGGTGCTAGAAATCAAGTGCATAAGTGGGAAAAAATGGAATAACTGAAGCAGTCTGAGTTTGGAAGGGAACTGGCAGAAAAATGGAGAAGGTGAATTTAATGCTTTCAAATGTTCCTGGAAGCAAATGGTGTTTAAAAATAAATAAATAAATCAATAAAAAATACTCTCTCTCTCTTCTCAGGTGCTTGATGTGGCAGGCTTGAAGGTGTGGGGGACTCACCATAAATTCCTTCGGGAGAATTAAAGGGAAAGCAAAGTGTGAAGTGAAATCACTCAAACATTCAAGGATATCACGATCCATGAAAGAAACTGACTTTGGAAAGGTATGTTTGCTGTCCAAGAAGCCAGCTACCAGGCCAGATGATTGACCATTATATGACAGAGTTTTATAATCAAGGTGTCATTAAATGTGGACAGTTAGTGCATAGACAAGCTAACCAGAGGAACTGAGACAGATAATTGGTTTCAAAACCATGTTTCTATAGCAGACACCACTGAGGAAGAGGCACCTTGGACCCTGGTGACTCTGCTTCCTCTTCCACCCCTTAGCATCACCACCAAAAACCAGATAGGAAGCTTTAACACCTGTAGACACCCACAAGAAAGCTTTACACTGAGAAACTTCACCAGCAACACACAGTGGATGCTGTAAAAAGAAACAACAGCATCTGCCAACCTGACAGGGAGTTGTGAGAGGTTTGCTGCCTCCTGGGAGCTAAGATCTGAGACGTTGAGAGGGTGCCACAACTTGTCAGGAGCAATGACTACTTCTACCACACTGTTACACTTCCATGCAGGCATGAGTGACACTGTGAACAACAACCTGGGCAGAATCAAGGAAGACTGTAAAGCCCTGGAGGTGCAAGTGATTTCTCATTGGTTCCCAAGTTCTCTTTTCCCTCCCTTTTACCAGTTAGAGGAAACAGGCAAATAATGAATATCAACTCCTGGCTTTGTGACTGGTGCCGTTGCAGGGGTTTGGGTTTTATGATGATGGGACATTCTGTGACAACTATAACCTGTTAGGGAGGGATGGAATTAGCCAGTTAGCCACAGAGGTAAAGACTTGAAGAATGAATCATATTGAATCTTTGTTGTCTTTTCACATATCAGCTGCTTTCCCAGCAGAAAATGTAGAGAAGCCCAAGAAGCAAGGGTTAACTTTCCAAAAGGTGCCTGGGGATGCGTGTGCTGTCACAGCCTTCCCTGGTTCACGGATACAAATGGCCTGCTACAGTACAAAATGTTTTATGACCTGTGTGATTGCTTTTCCACAAAATGCCAACACTGTCAAGGAGTAAGGAAGCCCTGTACCTGAGCTCTGGTGGTTTGGGGTATTTTTTTTTTTTTGCAATGTGTTCAATGGCAGCCATTCTGGTTTAAAATGAAAAGGGGATTTGTCCTGCAAGGGGAAACCATTTATGCTCGCAAGGCATAGGTTGTACAATGTGTGGAATGTCATCGCCCATGTCCCATCCAGCTTTCTTCATCCTCCGTGTGATGATGGAGGTCCTGCCTGCTTGCCCTGAATGAGTCAGGGACCATAATGAGGTTTCCAGAGGCATGGCTGGAGCCTATAGCCCTTTCCAGATGCTTCCAAAGATATTTTAAGGGCAATCTAGACATATATACTTGTCATAAGCTCCTGTGCAGATTTAGGCTGAAATACACAGTTCTAAAGGTCAATATTTGACTGTATAGACTCTAAATAAGTACTTAAAAGACCTTTGCAAACTTTTTTTTTTTTGTGCATGAGGTGATGATATACATTGAAGAGTTGCTCCTTGTCTCCTGGCAAAGAGGACTACAAGGAAGCACAGTGTTGTTCACCAGTGAATTAAAGATACTGTAAATGAGATGTTTGAGAAGTAGTGCTTAAAATAAGATGTAGGACTCTGGCTGCCCATTTATTTCATATGTTATTTATTACATATCAATATTGAAATCCTGTTGAGTTAAATAGGACAGATGAGCAAAAGCATCTGTAAAGCACAGGTACTGAGATGCATTGTCTTACTGGAGAGGCCCAGAAACCCCAGAATTAACTAATAAAAATGAAGATAAAAAGTTAAAAACAGGCAAGTGACAACCCTTAGCAAGATTATTCAGGAGAGAAGACATTCTTCCGATCTCTACAGGTATTAAAATTATGCAGTTCTGGATTTTGCGAGGTATCGCAGGGGCAGCAGGAGGGAAGAGTGCCAGCTGCAGCAAACCATCACCTCACCCCTTTCCTGAGGTCCTGCACTGATGGAGCTAGTGGGAGAACAATGTTCTGCACTTTCTAGCCCTTGAGATGCTATCAACTCTGGCAAAAAAAAATAAATTTAAAAAAAAATCCCCCAAAACCAGGGGTAAAGCAGTTTCCATATTCTTCAGAGCAAATATCCAGGCCTTTCTTTAGTCAGTGTTGATGGTTTATGCTATTCCTTCTTGCTCTAAGTTAAAAAGCAGGCTAGATCTGATCTTCAGCAATTTCCACTGTTACAGTGTCATTTATGGGCTGTCAGTACACTTTAATGTACACAGCAAGTTCCTTACTGGATGTGGTCATAGAGTCCCAGTGATCTTCTTGCAGTGTTTCTCTTCAGGGTAGTTAATAAGGTCATATCCTGGAGGCTTAGGATAGTAACTCCACTGCTCTTTGCTTAGCTGCCTTCATGTTCCTCCTTCATTTGTATACAGCTTTATCATGTCTTAAATGAAGGACCTGTTAACTCTGTTTCTTTTCTTAAAGCCTGAAAGTTTGACCAGTAGCCAGTTTTCACAATTTATTTTCCAGGCTCTCATACACACTGCTTGATTGACAGTGCCTCTGCCAGATACTCTTACTGCACCTTCACGATGCACCAGTGGCTTGCTGACCATAAGATTATGATTCTCACCACATGACAGAGAAAGCTTAATTCCCACTGCAGACTGGGCTGCCTTGGTCTCCCACCCCCATGTTTTTTCCTGGGACAATTACCAGTAATCACAGTGCATAGCTGTGGCACATCCCTTCAGGAGAAAATGCTCCTGGCTCTACTGTGGAGGAAGATCAGGGTGAGCACAGCCTTCCTGTCATCTCTTCCTGCTTAAGTCTCTCTGCAGCTGGGCAGAGAGCAAACTGAAGGTAGATCACCAATGTGCCACGCTTAGACAGCTACGGCAGGTGGTAAGTGTGCCATTGCCAGAGCTTTTCCAGTTCCTACCATAGAAATCAGATGATTAGATTGGTTAAGGATTTCACAGAAAAATTCCATATATAATTTTAAAGGACACTTTCTTCTCTGTGTCCTATGTTTTGGTTTTTTTTTTTTTTTCCCTTGATTTTCTCGCTCTGTGATAAAGAAATGGACTTTGTTGTGTTCCATTCAGTAACTGAGACTCACTAGGATGTTGGTTTAGACTGTCCCTGACTCAAGTATTGTGAGAGTCTGGGTGAGACTTGGGCTTCTCTGTACAGTTCAGTACTCCAGCTGATCTGAGATAATCCAGGTTATATTCCACCAGGCATGTCTGCTGATCTGGAGTTTCATTTAAAGGCTTCTCTGAACAACAGTAGATTATTTAGATGTAATTAAATCCTTTCTAGACTCCAAATATTGTAGTTTTAAGCAAACTTGATTGACATTTATATTTTTATACTAAATCATGACTACAGGTATATCTGCTATGGCAAAACCTCTAATTCTTACTGAAATGCTTCTCTGAAAGGCTTTAAAGAGAGAAACTCCAGGAGCTGAAATCCAAATATTTACTTGGCAAATGGATATGCCAGGCATCAGTGCAAGGTCCTGCTGGTGTTGATTTATCTATTTCCCATGGTAGACCTTCAGAGATCTCAATGATACTGCAGCATACTGACATTGAGCACATTCTGGATTTGAGCTGCCTGCTAAGCTAGAACAGAGGTTACAGTTGGTTTTCTGAGCTCAGGGGTGTCTCAGAGCATCCACCTTGCCCATGGAGGCTACCAAATGGCTCTAGCTGCTAACAGTTCTGAACTTGGGTTGTTCTGAAAGTCAAAGAAAGGAAAGGGCTTAAGCCTGGTACAAGCACTGCGGGATGACTGCTTTACACCAGGATTTAAAGAATTATAAATATTATCCATAAATTAGCTACAGGAGATTCAGTTCAAATGCACCTTTAATCAACTTTATCTGACTTAATTAAAATGCCTTAAAAAATAAAAAAAAAAGAAGAAAAGTATAAACATATCAAAACTGTTAGCTCTGTACTTATTGTTTGTGTCACTTTCTACTTGCAATCAAGGTGAAGAGAGAAAACCTTGGGGTGGATCCTCCTTGTTTCACTCTTACTCTGAATGAAGCTCTGTGAGGATTGTCCCTTTTCCACTACACACCTGCTTAGTTGTCAGTATTTCTTAGATTTCAACTTTTGCTTTCTACCAGCCTATGGAGAGCCAGAGCATGGTCCTGTTAGCAAGTTTTGATCCAAATTTGTCAGCCAAGGCTGCATTCTCTTAAACATCCCCAGAACATTTTTTTCCTGTGTCAGTACATTAAAGATTTTGGTTGCTGTTCGGGAGGATCTTGAGGTCTCAACAGGATGCAGTAACTACAGTATAAACACCTGTTGGCAGCCAGACCCTGGCTCAAAAATCTTTGAACTTAACAAGACAAGACAGAAAAAAAGGTAAATAAGAAAGGAAAAAAAAACAAAGAAAAAAAACTGTTGGACACCAAGACACACGACAAAAAATTTTTAAAATAAAAAAAAAAAAACAAAAAAAAAGGAAAAAAAGAAAGAAAAAAAAAGGAAAAAAAAAAAAAAAAAAAAGAAGATGCACTATGCAAAAATATAAAAATTGTGAAACAAAAGCAGAGAGAGATTAGACATCAATCCAAAATAACCCAGGAAGTGTGGCAGAATCAGAAATTAAATCCAGGTCTTCCCCATTCAGGTCCAGGAACATGTGAACAGACTGACTAACATCAGCCATAGGCTATAAGATTTTTATTGGGGTAACCTCTGCCAACACTGGATGTTGTGTATGTCCCAGAGAACGCTCTCTGGGAGGTGTGCTCACTTGCAAGGGAAATTTTGCATCCTTTCTCCATATATTCTAAAAGAAATCACTTGAGCAGGCAGTATTTCAATCGCAAGCTCTCTGCAGTTCACGAAACAGCTTAGGCTGTCCTCTCGTAGTTTATGATGTCAACAGGCCCCTCGATTGAAATACAGCCTTGAAATCCACCTCTTTCTTCCAGACTCCAGTATATATTATTCTCGTAGTGTTTTAAGACAGCTGTGTGAATTAATGAACCGATCTGAGAATCGAGGTTGGCCAAGAGTGCCATTTGAAAGTCATGTAGATGACCTCATAAAAACTGTAAAAAATGCTTACAGCTTGCTTGTAAAACAAATCTATTCTTTAATAACTCAAAATGCCCACATAATTCAGTATACATTTTAACCCAAGTGATTGCTTCATAAGAGAAGATGAAAATTTCCCATGAAAAAGACATTTATTCAGTACAGGCAACTATAAACTTTAATTGATATTTCACAGTATGTACAAGTTTGCTCTCCAGGGAGGGTAGAATATCATTTTTGCACCTGCACTCTTAACTGCAGTCTTATAGTATTTCAGCCATTAAACATTTTTCATTAAAGCACTTCATATAGAATTAGTATAATCGGATTTTAACAAAAGCATTCTATATATAGGTTTTTCACACCATATTAATGCAGAACTGTTAGAACTGGAGAAGCAGTATTGTGCAAGCAAACCTCAGGTTTCAATCCACAGGCAGTAACAGGGGTGATCTGCACTTAGAGCAGCGTATTTGTAAAACATTTTTATGGCAACGTACTTGACTGTATCTGAGAAGAAAGGTATTTCTAATAAATTAAGGGGTTTTTTTTTCACATAAATTGCTTTCTTTGCACCAGATTTCCCCAAAGAAATCAGGGAATCTAGTGAAATAGCAGTTTATGGTACAGCACAATGGTATATCACATTCTTTACAACTTCCAGCCTTGGCAGTCATAAAACCTAACAGTAGAAAGGGTGTTTGCATACTGAGCAGCAGAGGGAATATTTTTGGATGGCTATAACTTAACAAATCTGCAGAAATATTTGTCTTATGGTTTGTATTTTATAGCTGTTATCTAGCTGGCAATCAGAGGTGAGCAGCTGCGCAGTTTTAAGATGTATGATTTTAAAACAATGAACTGGAGGCCTTGCTAAATGGTTCCAATTAGATGTGGAGAGTAGGAAACATCACAGGACTTTTTGCCTTGCGTTTTGAGACAGGAGATTGAAATTGGAAGTGCTCTACAAACTCAGTGAAGGCAGAGCCTCCGTAGTCATTTGTAAGAGACCCTTGAGAATATCTGCAGGTTTCCATGAAAATAGCTGGGGGGATCCTGGGGATCTTTTATGTGCACTGTTTCTTTCAGATAGTTCTCACAGTCACTCACCTCAAAAACACTTTCCCCTACAGAAGCGCCAGACTTTATGGGCATTCTTCTCCCTACATTCAACAATGATTTTACTGTTTGAGCTGAAAAAAATAGAGAAAATAAGATGTTTAGAAACTTGAAGGGATATATATCTGGGTTTCACAAAAGCCACTAAATGACAAAGTTCCCCATATACACAATGTACGATCTGTACAGGGCTGCAGGGAATGGTGGTTTGCCTGTCCTCATAATGAAAATACGAGACATGGTTTGTGTTTAGTAAAGGTACAGGGAGATATGATTGTTTTGTATAAAAATAACTCTCTCCTTACCCCACAGACTTACAGAGGAGGTGTATGAAGGTGTGACTGATTGACTTTGTGATAACCGGCTTCAGGCCACACGCAGGAATGGCTTTAGGCAAGGACTTTTTTGCCCATAAGGTAAATATAGAATATAGTTTAGGATTCAGAACTGATTTCCCACCTGAAGGTTTCTGCTGTCACTTTCTTCAAAGAAAACCACCTTGGTCATGGTGGGGATTTGGCCAGACCCATGCTTACAGCACTAAGGATGGATGGATGGATAATTAAGGTATTCTTCCTTCCATTATCCCAAAGAAGGTGGTTTATACTTTCACAACCACAGAGAGACAGTGAGCTCTTATTTTGCTCTGGATTTAGCACCAGATAAACTGCTTCAACTTTACAACTTTCAGATGACCTCCCAAAATACTTTGAGTCACAGATCTCTACTGTGCAGAAAAATGTGCAGAAACACTCCATGCTCAGCTCCAACTGAGCATTAGTTGTGCTTTTGTCAATATTTTGTCACTGGGCTTGTCCAACTCATGTGAATATTGAGCCTTTTCTGTGAGTCTCCTCCTTGTGCATAAGCCAAGGTCTTAGGGTATTTTTACATACTCTGCCTAGATATTTATTCTTGAGGAACACTTATACCAGGTCATCTGTCACGTTAACTTTTTAGTAATGATGGTCACCAAGGGCATGGTCCCTCTGCATGTGTATGGTAGACCAACAGAAATGTATCATACCTGGGAGGTGGTTTTTTTCTTATGTTGGCCCATTTTTCCCTCTGCAGGACAAGGTGAGGTTAGACTTCTAAAGCTATTCTGAGGCTCATCCAGACACGATCACTGGGTTTGAAAAGTGATGCACATGGAGGTAATGGCTGGTAGAGGAGGACAACGTAATCTTGGGTGGAAAAGATTTTACAGAGCCTCTCAGGAGCCCGAGGCAACACGGCTCACAGGCTGCAGGCAGAGCAAGGTGCGAGGTGCAGCAATTCCCCTCCCTGAGACCCACATCACGATCTGGCTAAACTGCTGAACTGGTGACGTGATTGGTTGTGGTTCAGAGAAGAGGGGATTGCTAGGTGATTAAGTAAGGTTGGTTGCTGAGTGACACTTATCCCATAATATATTTGAAGGTAATTGGAAACAGTTCCTCTTTCCTGGCTGATCTCCCCAGGTACCCCTCAGACAATGGTGAAGGGAAAAGATGAGGACAGAACCGAGCTAGGGCAAAAAGCACTTCTGACGTTGGTTTGGGGAAATTTTTATTTTTATGTCTTAATAATGCAATAAAGCTGACATGAAAGAGCAGTTCAACTTATTTTCTGATGGAGGGCCCAATGCAGTGGTTAAAGAGACTGCATAGAACTTGGGAAGCAGCACGGCAAGAGACTCTCTGCTTTCCTCCGTTTGGGGGTGGGAGTCCCATCCTTCACATGTGTGGTCAGAGACATCCACTGTGAAGACTTCATATAAGCCTTTAAGAAGCTTCTAGTACCTGGGAGCCCAGTCAAACACCTTAGAAGGAGAGGGAATTACATTCACTGCTCATAGAATTTTCAAACAACATAAAATATAAATGTTGTCCAGGAGGCAAACAAAGCTTGGTGAATTTAACTAGCAGCGCAGCCTGTGGGAGCCTTTTGGAGATATTACATTTGGGGAGCTCTGTTTTGTTTTCTCTTTCTACCCCACGACTGCAGATGCAGCTGGTCCCCTAGAACATCACAGAGAAAATACAATGCACGAGAAAGATTCGAAATCTCTCCACTATTTATTAGCTCTTTGGCAGGTAATATCTACTTCCTCTGAGTATAGCTTAAAGAGCATGGGGGTTTTTTTTGCAAACTCAAATGCAGGGCAAAATGACCAAAAAACTATGGCAATAAACTGGGATAGAGTAGGCTTGACTGTATTGCACGATTCTCAGTAAATCTCTCTCCTGTTCTGAACTCAGTCTGCTTTGCCCAGGTGGATGATCACAGATGGAGATGGTAGATCTCCAGGGCTGGGATGCTATCTCACTGTGAGTTTGCCCAGCAGGTATAGCACAGAGAGGTTCTGGTTTCTGCTGGAGCATCTTGATGTGACTGCCATGTAAATGTTGATCAGTCAGTAAAGCCTTACGTGGAGGCTGCTGGGGAAAAGCTTAATTCACAGAAGTTGAAAGTTGGTGCCTAAAATCCCTTGACTTCAACAGAGTCAGGATTTTAAATCTACATTTTAATTCTGGCATGGGAAAAGGTTTAAAAAGAAACTTAGTGTGTTTTTAACATAGATTAAATCTTAGATCATGCTCCAAATCATCTGTTACTGTGTGCAAGTCTGACTGGCTCCTGCTGCTGGCATTTATGCCACAGACAACTATATTATTTTCTGGATGATATTCTGAAGACAGAGACCAACAGACTGGTCTCTTCCTGTGCTCTCATACTGTCTTGAGTTTCATTTGTCAGGGTTGATAGTTAATGGGGCAGCAAGAGTATATTACTAATGTAGGATGGTATGTCTGATAGCAGAAGGAAAACAAAAAGCTAAGAATAAAATGATGTGTTTATAACAAGTCATTTTCCTTTTTTACTTGGAACACTCTTTTAATAGCATTTCTTATGCATCTTGAACAACTTCATTATTTATGCTTGAAACTGAATTGTTTCTGTACTTATTCCCATATTTCAAATGTTAATTTTTCTTGATTCCGTGCGAAATGAGTTTATCTATGGAGTAATCAGTCAGTTCTGTCCATTTGTGCAGTTCACATCTGTGGTGGTAGCCACTTTTATAAATAAGACACAGTAAATTCCATAATCTGTGAAATAATTTTAGCCCAAATGAGCATTTTGTGCTCTTCTTTCATGGAGATTGTTTAAAACAAGGCACACATGTTTCAATAGTAACTCTACCCTTACTGAGAGAGAGAAGTTTTGCATACTCTCTTAAATCAATCATTCTTGCATATTTGAACAGGGCTGCGTGCAGCAAGCTGAGCAGCTAATTTAAGGCCAGCTCTTTCTTTTCTCAGGATCAGAAACTTGTATTTTCCAATTTACCTGACTAGTCATCTATTATTATTATTATTATTATTATTATTATTATTTTGCTTTGTCCACAAGTTCCTATAACATTCCTTACAGAAACACAGCTGCCATCTCTTGAAATACAAGTCATTGTTCATAGATGGCAATTTTTAATCCCCTCTACTGGTGAGATGCACAATTGTATGTGCCATATGTGAAAGCATTTACAATACTTTGTAGAGAAGGAAAGCTGTCAAGCATCTGCTTGGCTAAGCCTCATTTGAGTTGTGTATTTGGGAGAAAAGCTGAATTTTCTTCAAAGTAGGTGCTGATTCCTACTGATGGGCCAATACAGAGAACTTGAAGTGTGTATACAAACAACCAGGCTTTTTGCTGTCCTGGTTCTCTGTCTACAGTCATTTTGTCCATAACAAGTTGTTGGCTTTCAGCTAGCATAGTCCTACAGATTCCTGGGAATATTTATCAATTTGTTTCAGCTACAGATTTGGCTTCTAATACGTTATATTTTCTCCTTAATGAGAATTCTATCCTTGTCTCAAGTCTTCTCTAGATGGGCTTCCTGGTAGGTTTTTGATGAAAGCTACTTGTCGAGCTCTGATCTCATTTTCTCATGGAGTTTCTTAGTCTGTAGATTTATTCCCAGGTTTTTCTAGAAGTAGCTAGATAATTTTAAAATGTCAGCAAAAAAACCCTCAGAAAGATCTCTTGCTCCATTAGTAGAAATTCTTTGCACAAGTCCCGTTTCAAACGGACAGGGACTATTCATGTAGCACTTGTTGTATTCAGTGTAAGTAAGAGCAGGAGGTTTGGTCCTCTGCCTTTTGCAGCTCTTTTGAAAACAAATATTCCATAATAGCATTTCTAAGGATCTTTTTTCTCAGTGCTGTGCAAATCACCTCAATCTTCTAATAGGATTTTGATCACACAACTTAATACCAGAGAACAGCTCTCCTATGTTAAATGTGAGTAGGTCAAGGCTTTGCATTTTAATGTGTCCTTTATGCTTATTCTGCTCTTCTGCTGTAATGATTCAGGGCATTAATATATCATGTTGCCACCTAACCATGTATATGAGAACAGCTTTGTGGGGTTGACGTTTTGTATTATTCCATGAATCAACCTAAAAGAGCTTGCCAGAGACTCTGCCAAACTCTTCTAGGGTGGCTTGGATTTAGATTCTCTTGGACTTTAACCTGCAGAGTGTTGAGGAGCTTAGAAATTCAATGGATGACCACTGTCTACCAGAAGTTAGTAAAATGAGGCCTTTAGTTTACTCCTGTGGCACAGCTGTGTGTTAAATGTAGTTTCCATTTAGTATCTCTTCAGATTTATATTCACATTAAACAGTAATGATGTAAAAACGCTTCCCTACTGCCGACAAAGTATTACAAGAGGGAAATGTTATTTACTTATAACATCGATATATATTAGACATGCCCTTGCATATGAATAAGGATTAAAGGTGTACAGAAATTTATTGTGTATATTTTTAAGACATACACTTCATAAAAATAGGGTATTCTTATTTCCTAGCAGTTCTTCAGGTAAGCATGCAGACTGCTATAGAGAAAGGGGTTGCCAGGGTACGTAGGTCCTACTCCTAGCTACAGAAACTTGCTTTTTCTAAATCTGAGAGGCAAGAAATTCTCTGCGGTTCTCTTCAACAAAAGTGTATTCTGTAAAGCAAGCAAACAGATCTCACTGTTCTGAGGCACGGCACTTAATTTTCCCTTGGGTAAACAAAGCAAATAATGGATAAAACCTGTAGGATCAAATGTCTTCAAACTATCAGAGTTGTGACTGCAGACTTTAATCCCCATCAGAAGTGAAAAATAGAAGAGAACTAAAAATTGTGGCAAATGATTTTTAATTGTTGGGGACTTGGCAATGACAGATTAATGCCACTGCTGGTATAGCATCTTAGAAGGGCTTTTTGAGAAGAATCACTGAAACCGAAGAGCTTATTTTAAAACATTCAAAGTCAGTTATTAAATAATTTCTTAATGGGTCCTTCTGTCATTTTGTAACTAAATTAGAAGAATTTTAAACTCTACATTTTCTTTGTGAGCATAGTACTGCCTTACCCTGACTGTAACAGTATGCTGGGCATACGTGCAAGAGCTTGCTGCTCTGCTGCAGTTCCAGACAAAGTCTGGCATACAGATGAACTTGTGACACTGCTGCCATTTTAGTGCCCAATTGCTGCTCTATCTGTGGAGCAGATTCCTCAGGGGAACAAACAGCCTAATTTTATCCTTAAATTTAGGATCCTGGATTCTCTGGGGATAAATGTTCTAAATTAAGGCTGAGGAAACCGCATGACTGCAGAATAAATTTTTAAACAGGCAGTACTTTCAAGCCTGGTCAGCCAACTTCTATATAAAAAAGGCGACTTTAAAAAGTGTTCAGAAATTTATTTTAAATAACAATATGCATCCTTTGCTGAGTAATTTTTGTTGGGTTTAGGTGTTGAGACAGTGAAGATGGAAAAAAAATGTGGGGATCGTGGACCAATGGAAGAGTTCGCAGTGTCTGGATTCTCCAGTGACTCCATTTTCAACAGACAGAGAAAAGAAAGAAAACCTACACAGATGAAGCATTTATTGTATATTCTCAGTTAGCAAATGCATCTTTTTCACAGGTAGGCACTGTCTGATACAGCATGTCAAAGAGGCAACGGTGACTCTTGCCAAGAGCCTGGCTGAGATGTCCTCACTCTTCTCGTCGCTTGGTGAAGACCTGTGCAATGTGCAGCTTGTACTCTGACTTGCAACCTCTCATCCACACACTCCGAGACAAAACCTAAC
>JANHGN010005071.1:83828-106450 GCA_024605025.1 Megaceryle maxima | reverse complement strand
AAATAAAATGAAAAATATAATAAAAGTACAATAGATACTTTTGTTCAGAAGCAAGTTATATTAGTGAATCCCATCCCATAAATTAATATTAATCCCCACCATTTTGAGCAAAATATCAGAGATTCTGATACTTTGGCACGTACAGAAGGTAATGAAGTTCACTTACTGCCCGTGGAATAATTCTCATATTTTCTGCTTTTTGTTTTCAGTAATTTTCAATATCCAAATTGTATTAAATGCATTTTCACATCATTTCACATGATTTGTTTGTCACCATGCTCTCTCTAAAGAAAATCTTGACAAAATGTCACCCAGGACTGAGCTCTCCCTTATAAGCTGATGGTAAGGGCTAAAGCTATGTGTATGAAGACACAGTGTCCTGTCCACCCTGTTCTAATGTCCTTAATTTCTTTCTGAAGGTTCTCAGACCAATATCTTGCTCTGGCAACTTCATCCAATATTTCATCTAAAACTGGATAGGTTTTCTTTCTTTTTTTTGAGAATTAAATTGTCCTGTACAATGTTCTTGTTCTGGACTTGGCTCCAAGTCACATGGCAGCTTTGCCAAATGCTTGAGAGAGGGTGAGTCCACAGCCCCTGCATACTGCTCCACTTACAGGCAATCTCCAAATCTTGAAATTATAATTGAAAACAGAAATTGGTTTCTCAGAAGGGATTTTTTTTTTTCTGGGCCCTTTTTGGCAATTACAAGAAGTGCCTTGTTCCAGCTAACAAACATGTGACATTTTTGTACTGCTGTGGAAAGTCCTAAACCTCCATCTGTTTTAGAGCATACCGGATTCCTTTCTTCAGTGTGAGGGACATCAGCTCACAGGTTCCCTGTGACAGGGAGACACTCATAGTCCATTTTCTTTTAGGCTTCTTGTCATAACAGTTATTATAAGGTCCATGAGCTGTCTTCACATAGTTGCACTCATTTTACCCATTGACCTCTGAATTTGTTCTGTTTTCTGAATCGCAAACTAATCTCCTCCTCTACTGGATGTTGCAGATTGCTTTCAGACTGGCAAAAACCGTAGCTTCTCCTTTAGTTTTGTTTTTCATTCTTTCAAAGGGAAACATACACTTTGTTGGCTGGCTATACTTCCATAGCTTTTCTTTCCTTTCTACCACATATTAATATGTGTTTATGGTTGTTTTGACAGCATTTGAAGGGAACAAAAAGCTTGTTACCCAACATGATCCCCGAAACAGTGTTTCCTTTCTTTGATATTGGAAATAGGTTACAGAAGAAGAAAACAAAATCTAAAAATGTAGCGCTTGAGTGTATCCAGCCAACTCTTTTCTCCCTTGCTTTTCATGACCTTGGACTGCAGCATTAGCTTCTCATATAGAACAAAGCTTTGCAGCAAACAGTCTGGGAAAAGAAATTAACTAAGATCTTGATACCATATGCCTAAAGAGTTTCCACATGTTTATGAGAAGGGAACTTTGAGTACTGAAAACACAATGCTCACGTCATGCTTTTGCAAGCTTTCCACTTTTGTTAAAAATATCTCCACAAACTTTCCCATAACTGAGTGTTCATAGCTATATCACCTCCAGCTGTGATCTCATCAAGTGTCCCAGGCAGAGAAAGGTCAGACCTAACTAGTTCCTGTATGAAAAGTTTCTAAGAATGCTCAGGAGCTGAGAGGGTTGTGATACCAGTAATATTAGGTATCAAAATGTTGGATATCAGAAATCCTATTTTAACATTGGCTTTTGCTACCCACAGAAAAAAAAAAAGAGGAGAGGTTTTTGGACAATGAAATTCAGCATCAGTGAATGAATTAGTAGCTCTTCACATAATTTTTTTTTTTTTTTTTTTTTTGCAAATCATGCAGAGATGGTCTGGGTTGGGGAACAGTGCACTTTGATTTATGCACACCGTATGGGAGAAGTGGAGTGGATTAGCAAAGAGCTTCTGCAAATTGAGTGTGTAACAAGATGTGTTTTGGCACAACCATTCAATGACTTTGTAGGGCTCTGCTGGGGAGTCAAGGTAAGACGCACAGCAATTGCTGTTGAGTGTTTCTGTGAGGCCAGGAATAACATCACACTGCCATTTCCATAGCATACTTTCATTATTATGGAAATTGAAGAATTTCTGAAGGAGAGGAGTTACTTGGGCCATGAGAAGTCAGTTTGGATGCTACCTCTGGGGTCATACCTTGCTGGCATTTTCATAAGGACTGACTTTGTTAACTTGGCTAGTATCCTAATTTGTTTGTTGAAATGATAAATAATTTTTAAAACCCTATGTTTGCCCTTGAAACAGGAAAATGAGCCTCTTGGGTATTAAAATGGCTACAAAGTTACCTTAAATTTGGATTGTTGCTAAAGAAGGTGGTTTCAGGTAAAAAGGTCCTCTTCTTACTCAACTTTAAGAGGGATCTGGTGAGTGTTGTCTATTCTGAAGAGCCCCTAATGTCCTGAAACTTAATTTGTATTGTCTCATTGAGCAGGAAGACAACTGATGTGCTGTTCATTGAGTATAAACACAGGCTGGTCTCCCCATTGATAAACAGTCATGATAAACAGCCTTTCAGTAGCATGTTCTTACTCTCACAACACTGCTTTATAAGCTTGGATGTTTCCTCACTAGCCTGGCAAGAGGTCCTTTGCTTTGTCAGCTCAAACTGTTTCATACATAACGTCTCATCTGCATTTCTTCCATGACCTGTCAACTACACCCAACTCTACATCTCTTTTTATCCCCATCAACAGCACTTTAATGTTCTGTTCTCTTTCCTGCTTCAGTTTCCAGTACGCAGAACAAATGCACAAATCAAGTTCACAGGATTTTAATCTGTAGACTTGATGACAAGCAACGTAACTAGATGCAAGCAAATCATGTCTTCCACAGACATACATCATGCCCACCTTCAGTGTTACACTAGATCAAAGAGACAAGTAACCCATTAAATTGAGAACAATGTCATTCATATAATTAGCTCAACATGCCCAGAGGCTTTATATTTTAATGACTGAAGCTAAGATTTGGAATTCACACCACTCTGTTATATTCAAGTGGCCTGGGAATACTGGAATTTTCTGCATAACCTGCAGCTCCCACTGATTAGAGCTAATTCTGAAAGTACACTTGCACCACTTCAGAGAATATCCTTGTCAGGGTGTCCATCTAAATGTGACTATTGAAGGGCTGGATAACATTTGCATGCATCACATCTCCCCAGGATGCAAAATGATGATGCTGAAGAAGTCAAATACTTTGGTAATCTGGTGTATTCAGAGGGATGTGGTTTTCTCACGTCCATTTTGAAGGACAACAGCAAACAGCAAGAAAACCTTAAGTAACTTAATTATTTACTTGCCTCTGTTGAATTCAGGAACTAACCCTTAGGCGTTCAACCTTGAAAACCATCAGCTAAAAAACTTTGAACACTAGGAACCTGACAATGTAGTACCCATGCTGAGCACAGCAGACAAGGACAAGTATGGAAGGTTTGTAGAAGCAAGTACAAAGGAAAAAGACAAAAAAAACTGAAGGGAAACCATTTCCTTTGTTGTGATAAGGTATGAACTGCAGAAGTTTCAGGGCTGGCTTCTTGAGGGATTGGTTGTTAACCTGAGAAAGTCAAGTATGGTAACCTTGTTACCAACATTAATTTTGTCAGCTGCAATATGCAAGACTTAATGAGAAATGGGAGAAATAAGCCACAATGAGATGAAAGTAAAACCCTAAAATATTGGCTCAACCTGAATTTCTCTCAAAAGTCCAAAAGAAGTGATAAATTTAGCAATGCTCCTTCTCAATTGTACTGAGGACGTAAGAACAGGGACAAGTGATCCAGAGACAACAAAAGAATGTTTTGCATGCTATCAGAAATTTAAATACAAATAAATTAAATGGCTTGGAGAGCCACCAGTCAAAGAGTTAAATGTAGTCTACAACTAGCCTTAGCAATGCATGAGAACAGTGGCACCCAGATAACGTGTACTAGAAATTGTGCTAGGTGAGCAGGGGGCAGTGGGGTGTGTGGCAAGAGAGAAATCTCAGTCACATGTTTCATTTTGGAGGGTCTTGTAGAAAACAGCCTCCATCCAAACAGGTTAATTTTTCAGTAGCCTTAAATTGTCTCCCAGGCATTGCTCAGGAAATCAGAGACAGAATACTAAGAAAAAAAACTGCTCTCAACTTCACTCTTTCAAATTATACATATGCAGCTACTTAAATTAACCACTGTGCTGTTTACACTATGTCCTCCAAAAGCCACAAGAAATAAAACAAACCGCTTATCTTTACAAGAAATGCTTCTTGTACACTTTGTGATATGCTTTGTCTGCACATAAGCCTGGAGACAGTTGATTCCACGTACAAGACAATACTTAAACTGCCAGTGAGTCCAGGGTCTGCTCCTACCCCTGCTATATAACCACACAAAGATATCTTGCTTAACATATTTCACTTCTCTGGAAAACACTACATAATGTGAAAATATTTTATTAGTTTGTGCACATGATTCCATGATCAGAGATTATAATAAAGTGACTAGTCTTTTTATGCTAAATCAAACCAAAATGTAAACAGGGAGGCTTAACACACGATCAACCTGTAGGAGACCATGCTCTCAGTTTCACTTATCCCTGGGGATAAAAAAAAAAAAAAACAAAACACCAAAAAAAGTGTTTTCCTGGGTCTGTCACTTCTCATACATACAGTAAAATAATCAGTCCATTTCTTGGTGAATAACAGAGATTTTTATCAAAGAGAAGCTTATGTGATACCTTGGCTAGAGTAGGAGCATTGCCAGTGTTGTAGCAGCAGTGGTAGCCAGAGTAGCTCTAGCTCCTGGGTGGAAGGATACAAAGGCAGAAGAAAAAAGGAAACTCTTTGAAAAAAACAGTTGCATCAGACCATGAAAGGGTTTTGTACCACGTTTAGGACCTTTTAGCAGTTGGGTGTACTTAACTGCTCTCACAACTTTTCCAATATTTTAGGGATTTCCCTGCCTTTTTAGAGCCATAGTAGCAGCAAACTTCTGTGACCTGCTTGTCACTGCCATCAGAGTGACACATGGCAGTCATTCACACATTGCTCACATCAAACACAACAGAAATCAGATGGCTGCTACAGAAGTTATGATAGCAGATGACATAGTGGATGTTCTGACAACTTTAACTAGCTAAAGATCTGAGTGTTTGACATACCTCTCTGGTGCTTGAGAAGCCCTCGGTGCCTCCCTACAGCAAACAGTCTGAGAAAGTTAAATCAAAACAGGACTTAAGCCAAATCCTCAGTAAGGCATCTGTATGTGAAAACATAATGCATTGCTCCCCTACACCCATTCAGCAATTTTGCAATATGGAGGCTGAGCACCTCAGGCACAGTTGCCATCATGAGGTTTGTAGCTAGGGGAACCAGGGGCATTTGTCAGTAGTCTCCACAGAAGTATTTGACAACTCCTTTGTACTTCCTTGCCAAGGGCAAGCAGGAGTCTTAAGAGAAGCATGATACAGAGCTACCAATAAAGAACCAAATGAAAGTATGTCCCAGCTACCTCTTTTACACACAGAAAGAAAATCTTGATTCATTTAGTTTTCAATTAAAAATAAATTAGCCAAGACTCAGGCTTGGTAGATATTACCTTTATCAGGTATCCAAAATTTCCATTGCTCTCAAACAGCGGTGACAAATCCTGAGGTAGCATCAGCTGCCTTACTTCTGCTCTTGAAAGCTCCTTCCCTTTCCTGCTCTTGAGCTTTTTATTCCCAAGAAAAGAATGGCTCCACACAGAAGAAAATACACTTTCTAGAAAAGAGCTATTTTTATTTCAAGAAATGAGCCTTGCCTCAAAATTTATCCTTATGACATATCTAAATCACTTAAAAAAAAAAAAAAACAACAAAACAAACAAACACCAACCAAAAAAACCCACCACTCACAAACCCATAACAACAAAAAGAGCCAGAAAGATACCTCCTGCCTCATCCCTATCCTCAACTACTTCTCTAGTACACTCCTTGCCCTTAACCCTTTATAAATATCAGCTGTTCTTTTATCAGATTCAGCTGTAAAGATTCACAGGTGTCCTCCCTCACCTTCTCTTTGCAGCTGTCAACACCCTCCATCTTTATTAAAGGTTTTTTTGGCTCCAAGTTTAGTGTATTTCTATTATTGCTTGCAAATGGTGTTTAAAGAAACATTATTAGAAGGTTCTTACAAAACCTCACACTACTCCTTCTTTAGAGAAAGAAATCTGTTAGTAGCAAAATTTTCAAAAGAGTTCCCTGCACTGCCTGTGCAATGAAGATCAGAGATTTTTGAAATTCTGACTGAAAATGATGTAGCTAGAGCTTAGCTGTGAATTTTAGCCTGCAGGCAATTGCCTCCTCTAGGAGAATGTATCTAGTAATAAGACTCTTAGATAAGCGTATAATTGAATTTCTGTTATAATTAAAAAATAGATCATTTCCTGTAGTATAAGAACTGAATCATGGCTTTTTTTTCTTTCTTTTTTTTTTTTTTTTTTTCTGTGATTTTAATACTGACAAAGACAATACCATTATTTCCATTACAAAATGACTAGGATGAATCTGCATCTATTGAATATAGCTTATAATCCTAAAATGTAGTCTAGGCCAGTGGAAACATATGGTTAGGAAAAAAATTGCTCTTTCAGAAGTAGACATTTGATATTACTGTTGACTCTGGAGCATTTACAGAAGTCTAAGCTATGTATAAAATGAGCTTTAATCTCTGTTAATCTGACATTTTCCAAATGCCACTGCTCCTAAGGGATAATGAATTGGTTCCTGAAGAGTTAGGGGTTGATTTTTTTACCCTCTGTTGGTGAAGAGGTAGCCAAAAGGACAATGCAACCATGGGTTTCTGATGCTGAAATGATTATCCTTGTATCACTGCAAAAGGTAATAAACTGAGTCACAGAAAGAGTATATTGACAGCTGAGAAAGAACCCAAACCCACCTTCTCCTGACTACCCATCACATCTTTTAATCAAGTGAATTTTAAATATAAATTCAAAGACTGAGCAATGCCACCTCAAGTCCAGACTGTCAAGCTGAGAAAAAGGCAAAATCCTGAATAGGCAGATGAGTAGCTGATGATCTGTGCTGAATGATAGAGACTTGCCATTAATCTATAAACAGCATCTCTGTTAATAAGCTAAAAGAGGAGGACCAGGGAAATGAGTCAGTGGAGGTTGACTCTCTTTCACGTAGATGATGCCTTCTTATTATAGAGTTCTCCTTCCCACTCCTCTGTCAAAGGGATCCACACACATCTGCTATTATGTCTTAGATTAGGCATCTGGGACAGATTTTTTTTTTTTTTTTTTTTAATTTCAATAGTGCTGAATAATATGCCTAGAGGAAAAGGAGTAACTGTATTAACATTGACAACAAATCTCTATTAGAAAGTAGTGTTCTTTAGGTCTAACCAATTTGATAAAATTTACTTGCACCATAAGAACAGAGTACAGATTCGCAAATTTTAATCTCTTTTTTTTTTTTTTTCTATCTTTCTCAGTGTGTTTTTGCATGTACATGCATATATGTGTATGTTACTATACACATATATTTACTAAAAAGTGAGTGTATACAAAGTGACACATTCAATTTTGATGCTTTGGCAAAACTGCCTAAAAATAATTCATCCTTGTCTGAAATATTGCAAAGAAGCAGCATTGACCACTATGTTTTCTGAAAAAATACCAGTTTATTAGAAGTGGGAAGAGATTTTTAATTGCGCTGCTATCAGCTGATATCACAGAATCATCTAGGTTGGAACAGACCTTAGTTTGGCAGCTATTAGATGTGAAAACAACTCATAATTTTAGAGCAATCCAAGAGATTGAGAGCACAGGTCTTAAAAAGTCTCTTTGCTACTGCATAGTTGAGTAATGAGAAGGAGAAACACATTCCTGATAAAATATAAATAAAGTTCTGCACCTTCAAACCCCGCCAAAATCTCTCCTGAGTGTCAAAAGGATGAATTGCCTCACTGATCAGTCTTGGTGAAGCACTGTATACCTTGGATCTGAGCCAGGCTAGAAGATACACTGAAAGTCTCCATCAGAAAGGTCCATGCAGATTATTTCCCTTCTGGCACCAAGAAACTCAAAATGGCCACACTGGCTGGTTACCAGCACACAGAGTGCCTGTAAATACCTTTGAAGTTGTTGATAGATGCTGGTATTTCTCCCATAAGATGGAGACAATATTAGATTTGCATGGATTTATTAGAGATAGTATTTTATGTGATATACAATGACCTACCTTGCCTTTATTCCAAAATAAAGGCTTTCTAATACACTAGAGCATTTTTTTCAGGAGGCACCAGAACTGTGCTTCAGTGGACAGTTCCTGCTTTTCTCAAGAGGCTTGAGATGCTTTGCAGAACCATACATTAGCAGCACCCACCATTGGCCAAGCCCCTAACATCCTTTACTGCTTTTCTTCTCCTGTTTGTGACTTTCTTCCCACATACTGCCACGGACAGCTAATCATTCCACAAAGATACCAATTCTTTTCCAGAAGTCACTATCTGTTCTTCCACCCTTTGGGAAAGGTAAAGGTGTCACAGGTCATGTCACTTGTACTCATGGGGCTGGGCTCATTCTGCCTGTTAACCCTCTTGTGCTAATTTTTTAGGTTATTTTTAGGCAGACTCTTCTCCAACCAAAGTCTAACATATTCCACCTTGTTAGTAAGAAAACTGCATGAAGCACAGGGAACTGTATGGGTTGCACGGGAGTGAAGAGCAGCAGCTGTGTCAGCATGGTGCTCTCTATAATTACACATCCAGGATACTTTATAACGCATTGCTAGGGTGTGCAGGGTGAGTTACTGTGTCAGCAACAGCGCATGAATCACCGCTGGTGTACTTGTTTCACTCAGAGGAACTATGAGCAGCACTGAAATAGTGTTAATTTGTCTGTGTTAACACAGAAGAATGTTGAGTTTAGTGTTTCCAGTGCCTAGTGTGAGGGCTACAGGTTTCTTCTTGTCACTATGAGAGTAACGACTCTCAAAATAGAGAGGGCCCAGGGAGTCTGCTGTCAGGCTGAGAGAGTATCATTGAACTTTTTTTGCCTTGTTTTGTAGTTAATTTTGCTTCTGTTCTGCAGAATTAATTTTAAGTGGCTGAAATACAGCCCAGGAGAATGGCCAGTGGTCTGGAAGACAGAAGTACTGTTTTTTTTATTTCATTCTGCCACCTGTTTGCACTGCAGGTTTGAGCAGACTGACCTAAAGACTTGAGAGGTCAGGATAAACATATCCTGACTTGTGTAGATATATACAGGTACAGATATCAGCACCTGATTTATTATCCCATCAGTAAGTCTAATGTCTTAGCACTTCACAGTGTATGAGCTTATTTATTAAAAATACCCAGTTGACAGATGTGCTGGGAGGGACTTTCTCTGGGTGATATACCCATGGGTGGCATGGGATGCAGTGTGAGATCCTCATGGCATTGTGTGGAGGCTGCCGCTGGGCAGTGCATCCCAGGTGGGCAGTGCATTCCAGTTGGGCAGTACATCCCACCACCTTGGCCCCTGCACCCATGCGAGGGGTTTGGCTGAGGGCTGCAGCACATGGTTGTGGGGAGCATGTGTGTCTGGTGCTGGGAGTCACCACATTGCCATTCCACAGACATGAAAGGTACGGGGAAGAAGTATAAAGTGGGAGTGAGCAATGTGAGTCAGTCAAAGCAGAGCATTTAGTAGAGCTCAGGAAAGTAGCAAAAAGCTTTGGATAATAAATATAGATTCATATGCATATCTTAAAATGCATGTTTCTCATATTCTTACGACTAAACAGCAAAATGTTTGAGGAAGTGTTACTCTCTGAATATTTTTTCCCTTGTGAGGGAAAATGACGCACAAGGAGATTTTCTTGGGATCACAAAGCAGGTACTAAGGCACAGTTAAGGAGATGATCATGGACTGGATTGCATCAGTCACTGTGTCAATGTGAGGCTCATGGTAACTTGAAAAACATCATGTTTCATGATTAAAAACCTTCTTCTAATGGCCAGCACCTCCTATAAAGACAAATGTCATCCCAAAATGTCAATATTTTAAGAAATAAAAATCTCTGAATAGGTTGCTATGAAGAACATTTTTATGAGGCTTACTTCCCTAATTAGAAGTTACCAGGGCTTTACCAGAGCAGTCTTAAAGTGTTTATGGGGGATTTTGAATAAAACACGGCCTTATGCTAACAGTAAATGTCTCCTGCTATTAGCATAGCTAGTGGAAAAGTCTACCCATTGTGTTTTGGCATCCATGGATTTGTTCCTGATTGCAGACTTGTCTTTGTGAGTGTAAAAAAAGAAGGTAATTTTTTTCTTTTAGCTGAAGAAAGTTGTATGGCACAAAGCTGCCGTAACAGCAAAACAGAGGGACTGTCTGGAAGAGGTAAATGCAGTTGTCTTCTGTAATAGGGGAAGAGTTTAATGAGAAATCTGTGGTGTGTTTAGAAGCACTTAAGAGCCCAGCACAGTTTTATTAATGGTAGATGAAATGCAAATCAAAAATGTTGCCACAAAACCTCCTCAAAACAGAAAAAAAATAATTAAATGGAAAAAAAACTCAACAAAGCAAAAAAGCCACTTTTTGGTCAACATCAAGTTCTCCAAAGAAATGTTGCCAGAGTGATTTTCCTACAGATCTACTTCTCTGAGTTGTTAGTTTGTCTTCCAACAGCACTAGACAAAAATGCAACAGCTCTCACATCTGTTAGGCCATTATTATTTCATGTGTGGGGGTGACGTTGCCACTTGATGATGCATGGTAATGATGCATAATGGCCTGGTGGCGTGAGTGGGTTGGCTTGTTACTCTCTGTCACTGGGAGTCTCTGCAGCTGTGACTGTTCGGTGGGGAGAGGAAGAAAAGCAGCTTTTATTTGAAATTTTAGTGTGATGTAACAGTAGGATAATTTTAAGTGCAAGCAGAAGCATAGAGGTCTTCTCACCTACTTGTGGGGCATTAAATAAACTTTGAGGGCATGAGAAGGAACATATGAGAGGGGTGTAGAGGAACTAGTTGATGATAACTGAAACCACTAAGCAGATCCAAATAAGTTGTGTAGAGTTCAGCATCTCACTTGGTGCTTCAAAACAGAGGCTGATGCAAGTCTCAAAAATATTCTGTTTCTAGTCTTGCATGTGAAAGAGAAATAACCAAGCTTGATCTTTGTGCAAAAGAGGAAAGATATGGGGCTTATTTGTTTGATTTTGGTTTTGTTTTTTCTTTAATGGATCTCTTCATAGTAGCCATGTGCTGTGTTTCAATTCAAAGAAGGGGTATGGTATTTTGAATAATAAACACCATCTTCTCTTTACTGGGAGGATTTCAGAGGTTGCAATTCTTATTTTTATTTTTCTGCTGGGTTCTTAAATTTCCCTCCAGTTTTGCACCATAATATTTTGCCAGGCTGAGCTGTTGCAAGTCTCTCCAATGTGATTCCTACATCTGTTAAAATTTTACTCCATCTTCCTTTAACTTGTGGAAATGAAACTGCACACTGTCTCAGATGTGAAGAGGGGCTATTACCTCCTTCTGCAGGTGATGAGGTCTCCAAGGCCCTGGTGGGTGATGACTTGAAAAGGAGTAACTGGCTCCTTTTTTACATCCCTGACTCTGGTTTTTGATGGAGAAAATCTGGTGAAGTTCTGTCCACTCTGCAATTATAGGTACCAGACAAAAAACCTCTTATTTTGGGTACCCTTTTATAGTGCTGTGTGTGAGTGCTCAGTTACCATCCTGGAGTGTTTTGATTCCAGTGGGAATATCATTGTGGCTCTGTGCAGTACCTTGGGTCAGTTCTGCCATACAGAGGGAGACATCTTATGCCTCCTATATGAGGTTTTTCTATTATTTAAGTCCCTCAGACAGAAGTGATAATTTTAATTTCCAAACTCTCTTTTGCATTGCTTTTCTGTTCAAAGGTTACAGCATCTGTTTTCTCTGTGGCTCCTGCATGAAATGTCTTTATGAACATATTCTCAACACAAACAAGATTTATTAAAAAGAGAAAGAAAATTAACTTGGAAAAAAAATGTTTAAAATTCAAGACAAATTTATTTACAATCCTTGTGAGTTAAACTGTTCAGCTGTATGATAAATGTAAAAAGAAATATGAATAGTTCACCTTCCATGAAAACCAATCTTCTGACTATTCAAATCCCGTTATCATGAACTCTCTGTCTAGAGAGAGATGTGAGTATCTTAATTATTTCTCAGAAGAGTTTTCTCCAGGTGAACATAGAGTAGAAGCAGAATCCATCATTTTCCCTGACAGCTGGCTCGTTGAGGTTGTTATCTTAAGTGTGATTAACAGTTACTCCTCAAATGCTCAATTACCTGTTTCAGAGATTGTCTTGCACAGGTTGTAATATCTCAGCAGAGCAAAAGTTATCCAGGCATCAGATTTATCATTTTTTCTTTTACAATGGTTTTTCCTTTAAGTCAATTTTTCCTCTACTAAAAATATGAACTATAGGTAGATTCCTGGACTCAGCTTAACATTTGTCCAGGGTGATTCTTGTAGTGAGTTTCTGACTGTCTTTACAGGAGACAGGTCAGAGTTGGAAAACCTGAGCTGACTGTCTCAAACTTTCTGATGTCTGAAATCTGAAATCAACCTGAGGTCTGAAGTGTCTGTGTCTCCATGAAATAGAACATAACATGCAATTACTCTTTCTTGTTGTAATGGATTTCACCTATTCTCAGAACTTCTAAAATGCAAGAAATAAAGGGAAATAACTATAAGCATCCACACAACCATGATGTGCTGGTAGTATGATGATTTTAGCCACATGGGAAGTGTGTGACTGAATGTACTCTTCACCTACTGCCTTCTAAATCGGGCATGAAGGCATTGGACTGCTAAAATTAAGATAGTTCAGTTAACAATGGTGTCTTGTTCTAGCCTGCCACAAAGTAATAATGCAATTAGGAGAGGCTGTCTGACTAATAAGCGGCATGTCACTGTGGGCTGTAGGATGTTTTTTCTCGCCACCTGTCAGAAAATGGAGGAAGTTTTTCTGTTGGGCTGAGCTGTGCAAAACCATGTCTTTGTCAAGGCCAGACAGAAGGCAAAGGGTGTGTGCTGAGAACTGCCCTCAGAGATGCTACAAGACTGATGGTGACTCTCTGCTTGGCAGTCTCTTCCAGTGGGCTCAGCCTACCAACATGGAGGATGTGACCAGACCAGCTTTACACAGGGGTTGGTGGGGAAACGCATGCCAGACATTCCTTAAAGTCCATGAAGGGACCCTTCAAGCCTGCTCCCCTGCTCCCAGATTGCTGGGTCCCACACATGGGCACCTATGCAGGCAGAGAGAGCAGCATTTCACTCCCCGTGCCTCTGACTGACTATTCAGCTTCATCTTAAGCATTTTGGTCCTGGCCAGATGTCTTCAGGTGTTACAACATTAAAAAGCAATCTGTCCAGCCAGCTTTAGCCATCTCAAACTTGGGTGTCTGCAAGGTAGCTGTTTCCTCTGTCTAATGAGGCACCTCTGGTTGGAGATTATTCTGTAACCTCATATGAGCGTATGATGAACATTTTTCTGAAGACACCTTTCTCTCACTATTTACTTTAGTCAACTAACCTGGACAAAACATGCAGTTCTGTGGTGGCAAAGGTCAGGTGAGAGAAGAGCCACCATGAGTATTCTAATGAATAAATCCCTCTGTGGGATTAGCAGCCTTGGATTACCACTCCCATTTGTAAAATATGAATCATGATTTCAAATGTCTTCAAGATTTTGTGTTGGGATGGCTGCTAAAAGTGTGTGCTGAAGTCTCTTCTCATGGGTGGTAAACTCAATTAAATTGGGCTGAAGACCTGGGTCTTAGCTGTCTTCTCTTTTTGATAAAAACAGAACTTCTTGTTGCTGAGCCTCAAGTGAAAGAAAATGACATTTGGTCGTCTGCTCCTTGCTCCATATCATACCCTCTCTGGTGTAACTGCTGTGTCTGTTTCATTGTCCCCAGTGAGCCTGGTACAAGCTCTACATGTGGTGGAAATAGAAGCCCTTATTTGTGCAGGGGTAAAGTCTCATCTGTCAGGATGGTCCTGCTGAACCAGAGCAAACCAATTACTCTTCTGAATGGCTTTGAACTAGGGAGGATTTAATGGTGAAAGTAAAGGACTCCAGCCATGCTTCTCCCTATTTTTTTTCCTAAAGGCTGAGAGGCCAGGCCTTTGTGTGCATCTTTTCACACAGTTTCATTACTTTTACCAAAGCAAGGGCTGGTAGCTATTTTTATGGGGAAAGCTGTACAGCTTGCACAGTAGTTTATTTTTTTCAAAGCAATCTAGGGGATTTCAGACACATATCTTCCATTTGCTTTAATATACCCTCACTTTAATGAAAGATATGTGTCTGAATCCTGCAGGCTGCTTTGGAAGTCTCAACTACAGAGTCTCATTTAAAAGCCTCTGAGATCAGGTCTCTGCACTGACGTCAATGGGTTTTGGACAGTCCCAATGTGAAGGAGGTGTCTTTATTGGATCTGCCTGTAGAGGCAGAGTCTAAACCATTTCACATTGACCTATTTTTCACTTCAGGCAGAATTTACTAGTTCTCACTAATGGCCACAACCATAGAGCTGTAGCATTTTCCAGTCTGCCCAGTGATAAGTGATTAAATAACCACAAATACAGCGAAGTCTTTAGTGCAATCACTATTAGAAATGGATCAGGGCAGGGGGTGAGGTTGCCTGAGACATTAATTGTGATTACAAGGGTCAAAGAGGATATCCAGAAACAGAGGAAAGATTTTGAGATGGCAGCTTAAAATGAATTAAAAGGTCAGAAACATGTTTTACACCCACTTATTACACAGCATAGTTTTTAGACTACTTCATCTACTTCTGAAACATTCAAGATTAGCTTCAGCTAGAAAGAGAGGAGTAGGGGACACTGATGCTCTCACATGTACAGAAAAGCCTTTCAGAAGTCTGTTTGCTTTCTCTTTCCAGCACTTAAGGTTGATCTGCCTGTCAGGAAAGACTCCCCCACAGATCAGACCAGAAGGAACCATTGTCATCTGGAAATGGGAAGAAGAAAAAAGAAAGACACCCATGGGAAACACATAGTGTTTGTTTTATTTTGTATGTGGGATGTGGTCCTCTTTCTCAGGTCACTCAAAATTTTCCCTGCTGTTTCTAGGGTCCTATGACAATAGCAGCGCTGCCTATTTTTCTTTAGAAGGCAAGAGGACATAGCTTTGAAATCCATGGGCATCCAAGCTGTAGAATTTACATTCTCTTTAAGCTGCTCTGGAGCTTTTGGTGTGCTTGGATCATGAATATAAGATCTGAATCTTGTGGACCTAAGGAGTGCCTTACAGGAGACAGAAAAGGTGCTTCTCACTTTCCAGGCAATGTGGCAGGGGCTCAACCTGCTTGAGGCTCTGGCTGTGTTCACAGCTGAGAGTGTTGTGTGTTCAGCTGAAAACTGATAGGTTGGAGATACATTTAATTAATGATGTAAAAGACTAAGCCACCACAGAACTGGGCCTCTGCTTAGCTCCAGAAGGTTGCTGAACCTCAGAAAGGGTAGTTTAGGCTATGCTAAATTTCTTGCCAGCCCTTTTAGCAAATCAAGAGTAGAAAAGTTAACAGCTGTGTGCTTTAATAAGCATACAAAACTTCCAGAGTTATCTTTTTGGATTTTCATTTGCCTTTTCCCCCCACCATGAGTCTTCCCCTTCTGACCAATCAGACACATTCATCTAGTGGAATTAATTAGAAATGAGAATGGGGCATCATTTTCAACAGGCATCTGCAGGTTCATGTCATGGTCTGGTGAATTTAAACTATGCAAATGCACATTTTCAGACTGCTTCTCAGCTCTGGAAACATGTTCTACCATGTGGAAATTCCAGGAATTACTTGACAAGTTTGAGTTTGCAATGCAAAGAACCCATATTTCTATGAAAATTGACAACTTTTTGAACAGGTCTTATGTTTCCAGGCTTTGCAGAAGGACTCATGTGAAGAAACTATACCTACTTGGGCATTTGATGTTATGGTCTTCAGACTACTTTACTAAAAGGAATATGACTCATTTGAACATCACAAAGTAAATTAATGAGTCTGATTGAAACTGGAAACAGTTCTTTTCTAAAAGAAATGCAAAGTCTGTTCATACAAGGAGTTAATTTCTCAGCAACATGATGTTACTCCACTGACAGTGCACAGAACTGTGTGTTCACAGAAAAAAAGGAGTCTTCCATCAATATGGAAAACAAAGGATGCCCAGTTTAGGAGAAATGTCCAACTTGGCACTGTTTGCTTCTGACTGTAATTCTAATGACTCACAGGCAGATATTTTGGATTTGTGTGTCTTGTCTACGTACACACATCTATACTTACACACACCTCCCTCACATTCTTATTTAGGAATCTAACTTGTGATTGCAGAAACCCCCTCATATTTTATGTGAAACAGTAGCAAGCTGTCAGAGAATGGTGTCATAGACTGTTATGACAGGTTAGTCAGAAAATGCATATGTTAAAGAGAAGCAATATATCTATCTGAACGTGCTGGAAAACTAACAAGATTGTAGCTACACGTGCAGTTTGAAAGGTAGTCTATAGGCACAGGAAATACTACTGTAAACCCCTGGCTATGTTACACAATTTCTCCTTATACCTATACAAATATACAAGTCTCAGGTACATTCTGGATTAACTAGAATTAAAAACTAGTTCTGCTCTGTTGACTTTAACAGAATTACCCAAATTCATGCCAGCTGATTATGTGTTGTACTAAATATATAAGTATCAATATATTTCTTATTTCTGAGATATTTTGGTTGTTATTTTGTAATTAAAACTATATTTAAACTCTGAGGGGAGATATTAAATTCTCTATTTTTTCTGAACTGCCCTCAGTGCAAGGACAATAATTACCTGTGTGTCCGGATAACATAATTTGGATAGTAGCTTTGATACTATATGATCAGAAATCTTGATTCTTTCTAAAGATTCTGAGTTAGATAGCTCAGAAAATTTCTTTTAATCCATACATATTTTGTCACTCAATTGAAAACCCAGCTTCTAGTAATCAAGGGTGATTGTTATATTTATATTGCAGGTAGATTTGGTGTTTGGGGCCTTCTCCACACCTTTGTATACACATCACTAAAATTTTAGCTCCCCCAGAACAGAGATAAAAGTTCTGTGCATCAGAAGATAGTGCTGTTGCTTTTCATAACATGTTTGTTGCACAGAAAAAAAAACCCCAAAACCACAACCTTTTTTTCTTTTTTTCTCTGAATGTTTGGTCTAAACTGACACAAACAGAGAAGCTACAACATAGATATCAACTACAGAGGAAAGAAAACACCCACTTACCAATGCTCCCTCATATTACTCTTTCCAGATTTAATTTCAGACTATCCATTTTTTATCCCATCTCAAATATCTCATTTCATCCAAAGTTTGCATGGCATTAGAAGAAAGAAGAGACAGAATCTAACATTTATAGATGAAGTCTCGTAGCCTTTCATTCTCACCCTTGTTTTTGTTTTTGTTAATTCCTTTCCTGTTTTCAGAGAAGCAGAGCCATTTCTCAGACAGTATTGCAGTGAGCAACCAGAGGACTGAGTCACGTACCAGCATTTGTGCCAAGTCCCTAGGAGGACAGGGAGCTTTTGAACCATCCCATTGCTAATTAAACAACCTGGCAACATACTGCCAACCTTGTCCTTGTCATCTGCTGTTCATTTTACATGCACATTCGTTTAGCTCAGCATCAGATTCTCCCTGCTGTGCACATAGTTTCTTTTTCTTTGCTACTAGCAAAAAGAAGCAGGGATGGACTGATTTAGAAATATTGGCTCATCTTATCTGGCTCATGAAAAGTATATTCTCAAATTAGTCTTGCAAGTCACTTTTTCCTACTAGAAATTACTTTGTACAATAGCCTGTGACATATTTTTATTCTGCTTTGTATCCTTCTAGTCTGCTGGTCTGCTTTTCTATCCCAGGGTCATTTTCCCAGCCTCTTTTTTTAGGGTTGGATTCTGAAGAGGTGAACAAGTTGCCTTTAGGGAAGCAGTTAAGTAGACAAGCACATTCCATCGCTTTCAGACAACAGTTACCTGTGTTTTTAAAGTTAAACTTATGGCCAAGTACTGGGTTGCAGTAGGGAAAGATCCGTCCCGAAATGCAAACACTACTAACAGAAATATGTAATGGAATTAGTTTTCTTTTCCTGAACATAGGGTAGCAGTATCTTCTCCCTTGTGTACAATGACTCCCAGAGGTTTAGCTACCTCTCCAGCTCCTTATTCTACCATCATTGTTCTCTCTTTTGCATCTCCTTCAACATAGAAACAGAGCAAGAAGATTATGAAAGCAGAAATCCCCTTGGACAACTCAGATCAAGGATGAAGAACTGCTGCTTATAAAGCATGGCTGGAATCATTCCCATGTGCAAGGAAAGGTCAGCAAGTGTGAATGCCTGTGGAGAGTTTGTCCATAGGGGTTGATAATTTCCAGTGACATAAGACTTCCCAAGAGTATGCAGCAAAAGGGAGAGTGCCTTGAAAGCAAGCAGCAATTCTGGTCTAAGTCCACCCTGTCAAGTTTTAGGAGTACAAAAAGGGCTTAAATATATATATATCTTTTGATTACATTACTATTAGAAGCAGATCCCATGGATGCTTAGTCTCCTGGGACTGGCCATGAGGCATATCATATAGCTGTGGATAACAGGCACAAGTCAAGTTTCTGAAGCAGTGACTTCATCTAAAAAGGAAGCATCCCCTTTGGACATTTGCTTCTTGTTGGTTTTCTACAGCCTGGGCATCTACTGTAACTTAGAAAGATAGGCTAGATACTATATATATATATGTGTATATCAAAAGGGAAAGGAAAAAACCTCCAGAGGAAAATTTATAATTTTTTGCAGTTTCTCCTGTAAACAACAGAGGTAGTCAAGAGCAAAGCTAGACTAGATATCCAACCTTTATACAGATGGAGTAGAGAATCATCTAACTTCCAGGTGTCTAAGCAAAATGGGGAAATCACCATCAGTCCCTGGGAAATCACTGGTGTTCACTGCCTGCAATGGGAAAAAAAAAAAGAAGACATCTTGCTTTTACTACAGCTGAAAGTGCAGACATATACAACTGCTACAAGGCTTTTCCTCCACACCTAGGAAATGCTAGAGCTCAGTTATGAGACATTTTACAGCCTTCAAGGTTACTCAAAGTATTCTTTAGAGTTCATCTCAATCAACAGCTTCATACCTGTGATCTCTCACAGAAAGAACAGGAAAGAACGGTCATAGTGTAGCTCCAGTGTACATCCACTCTGGAAATCTGCTGAGGCATAGGTATTTTAGAGCATATTAGCTGGAAGCTTTCCCGTGAACTAAAGAAGCAGTCTAATTTGCATGAAAATAATTAGAAGTTTGGCTTTATAATTAGTTTGTGTAGCACATTGCACTTATCTCTGCAGGTACTTTGTACAACATCTTGACAATACAGTTGATTTCTGATGATTACAATAAGCTCCTTTTCAGTCATATAATAGAGCTATTCCTCCCTGAGTCATGGTGAATCTGGATCTATGATTATATTCTACCCTGGGACTGTTTTACCTAGGTTTTTATTGGTCCAGAAAGCAGAAATTTCTAATACCTTTCCATCTGCAGTGGTATACAGAGGGTGAGTCTTATGATGAAGGAAGCTGATAAAGGATTGGGCTTGGAACCTGCATTTGAATAGGAGGTCACGGTGATTTGCTCTTTGGCAGAAGTCTCATAATCATTTAGAGGACAAGATGTGGCTTTCTATAAATAAATAAATAAAACAAAAACAAACAAACAAACAAACCCAAAAAAACCATAGAAAAAGAAGTACATGTATTTGCAGAACAGGCAAACAGCTTTTAAAAATATCCCCCTATAATAAAAATCTTGGACACTTGTTGCTTTAGTGCTTCAGCTAATAATGTCAGTGATTGATTGAGCTAGGAGCTTAGAGAAATAAGTCACTGCCATTTGACAGGTTTGTGTCAGCCAAGCTGGGATAACTTTATCTGAGCAAACTGGGCTATTATATGTGAATGCTGCTTTTCCTGAGCCAGATCAGCTGAGGGAGGTCACTCATGAGGGATCTGCCACAGGGTAGGAGCAGGCATACAGCCACATGCTGAGGATTCACTGACACTGGGTTTTTCTTGTGGCTGAGCCTCAAACTGCACTCAAATCACACCACCTTTCTCAGAGCACCCCATTTCCAGGCTGAACCTCACCCATTTTGAGATGACAGTAACTGTGTGACATGAGGCATCCATATGTTACCAATTTGAGTTGTATCATGGTTTCATATTCACGGAAACAGAAAGCCCAAGAAAAAGCTATAGTTGAAAAATTTGTTCATTTCTAAAGACAAATGTGAAGGTATTTATTTGAAGGGCAACTCCTGATACAAAGCCCACTGAAATCAGCAGGATTCTTCACAGACTTCTGAGATTGTTGGGTCTTACAATTTCAACTGTCACTATACCTTTGAGTTACCAGGCACATTCAGACCAGCTATCCATTCATTGGGAGGGCTGTCTTCCCCACAGATTAAACCAACTAACTTTATCTCAGGCAAGAGCAGCCTTAGAAGTTAATTTGCTTGTAGCTAAAATTTGTTGCAACTTGGATCATTAAGCAATTGTCCATGTAGCACTGTCTTAAAAGAAAACATATAGAGAATATCAAAATTGCTGATACCACATTTATTTTCTGAAAATATGAACCATTACCAGAGACAGAGGTATTGGATTTCAGCAAATTAACATCACAACTAACAATGAAGGCCACGTATCTACTGAGGACCTACATTTACAGCTTGATTTATAAAAGTAAATTTCTCTATGAATTGCAAGCTTTCTACACTGTATAGGTGTAGAACATAAAGCCCTGGGGGGTAAGGCCAACTTTCCCTCATCTTGCTTCTATGGAAGAGTGTAACAGCAAGGCAAATGCATCATAATTCCACAATTTTGGGAAGGCTGCTTTCCTAACTTTCAGTTGTTTTAAATTTGTGTATTGGTGGAGTGGGAGAGGATGGTGATAGCTCCAAAGGGATGTTTCTTCTATGCCCTTTTTGAAGACAAACTTTTAGCACCCACTAAATATATAATAACTTCACATTGTGTAAACTATATTCTTTGCTTTAGAATCATAGAAATGTCTGGGTTGGAAGGGACCACTAAAGGTTATCTAGTCCAACCCCCCTGCTGAAAGCAGGGCCATCTTCAACTAGAGCAGGTTGCTCAGAGCCTCGTCAAGCCCCACCTTGAATGTCTCCAGGGATGGGGCCTCAAACACCTTCCTGGGCAACCTGTTCCAGGGTTCTACCACCCTCATGGCAAAGAACTTCTTCCTCACGTCCAACCTAAATCCACTCCTTTCTAATTTAAAACCATTGCCCCTCATCCATTCACTCCAGGCCTTTGTAAACAGGCCCTCTCCAGTCTTTTTGTAAGCTCCCTTCAGGTACTGGAAGGTGGCTATTAGGTCTCCCCTGAGCCTTCTCTTCTCCAGGCTGAACAGTCCCAGCTCCCTCAGCCTGTCCTCAGAGGTGAGGGGTTCCAGCCCCCTTTGTTTTAAACCTACTTCCTGTTAAGAAACTATAAACACCTCCTGGTCCACGTTTTCCAGAGGCAAACCTCTCTTATGCCATGTAAGATTTAATAGACCTGTGTCATGCAGCACCTCCTTCCCCATCTCTTTTTCCAGACTAGGCACCAAACCGACATACTCTTTTTTCATATATGAACTACTCTACACCACCATAAAAGCATTGAAATCCTGTGACATTACCCAACTAAGGTAAACCATAAAAAAATACAGCACGTGGTACATAACCAGAGATCCTTATAAACATTAACCAATAAATTGTCTTTTCTCCCAAGTGAACAATTATTCATGTCTTATGAGTAAGACAAATACAGATATGCTCGAGGAACTACTGCACAGTAAACTGTGACTCTCTTCTGGCTATGTGAATGTCTTGTAGCTATTGTGACTGTCTAGCTCAGGGGACTAAGCCATGGGCAGGACTGTGATCCCCTGTGAACTGAGGGAATAAGGTGATTTTTGCCACGGGGAGGACTATGCTTTCAGCTTCACAGCACATGCAAGACACAGTGTTGCAGGTAGACAACAGTGACTGTTTTGATTCTCCAGAATCCATAGACTATGGGGTCTTCTTTGGGTCGAGGACTTCTGAACTCCTCAACTCAGAGCCTGAATGAACCTTGCTAGTCTCATCAGGAGCTCCACAGACTTTCCTGTCAATAGACTACACCTGTCTCTTTGAAACCTTGTTGAGCCTGTGTGTCTTCCAGTCAGTGAACATTTAAGCTGTGTGATATTTGACATTGCTTTCTGTAAACAAGTAAAGGATCAGCCAGATGTTTTGAGCCTAAAACTGGGGGGGGGGGAAGGGAGCAGTGGAGCAGCAAAGGGTTAGACCAGATTTTTGCCCTATGAGCCATTCCTACTGATACAGAGACTGCAGAAGTTTCCCCCCCCCCCTTTTTTTTTTTTTGTTTTTTAAAAAACAAGAACCCAAACCTACAAAACCCTCTCATCCTTCAG
>JANHGN010005071.1:65332-83728 GCA_024605025.1 Megaceryle maxima | reverse complement strand
TCCTGGCAACATGCAACTTCTTGTCCCTACTCTTAGCTCATCCTTCATCTAACCAATTTCTTTTTTTCTAAGAGAACCCCTTTTTTTTTTTTTTTTTTTTCAAAAAACAAGAACCAAACCAACAAAAAACCCTTAGACTTTCAGCAGCTATACAAACAAGAATCTTTCTACTTTTAACACTTGCCATGAAAAAGAAGGTGAGGGTCAGGAAAATGCCCATGCCTGTGTATTAAGAAAAGCTACAATTAATTTAAAAAATGCAATTTTACTGTTTTGAACATCTCAGGGCAGCTCTTTTCTGCAAATCCCCTTTCTGTATGTGGATAATTCTCTCTGGTGTTCTTTCCTACTTTACCTATTTTTATAGGATATGGTCTCTGGATGTACAGATCTCACCTATGACTCAAAACAAACACTGTATAGAACCCTCCGGATTAAACAGTGGTGATTTAATTTGAAAGTGCACAGGGTCTTGCTAAGCAGCTGAAGAACTGAAAGTCTGACCAAAAGGGTATAGATGGAGCTGACTGCTCCAAAACTGCGCCCTTGATTACAACTATTATACAGACCATAAAAAAATGGCAGCCAGTAAACACAAAAAATGCATGGAAAAAGAAGAAAAAGGTTCCATCTAACACCCAGCAGTGAGGAAAAATTTTCCCCAAAGAGATCTTAATAGAAAAGGTCCCCATTCGAGCTTTTCCTGTAGAAAGTAGTTTTGTTTTTTTTTCCCCCATGAGGAATACCAAAAAGAATAAAGGAAACTTTGTTTTCTTCCTCAAATTGTAGAAGAATTCCCTAACATTTAAAAAGCAGAAAAAAATATTCAGAAACTCAGGGTTAAGATGTTTCTTTTTTGAGTGTTTATGTTTAGCCTGTATCTGGGACTAACCTACTGCAGTTAATCATCCAATGACCCCTTCCCAAGAAGGAAAAGGGATCAGGAAAAGGAGAGGAAAACACAGGGGTTGAGATCAAAACAGATTTGACAGAACAGCAAAACTAATACCAATATAAAGTATACAAAGCTATGCACAGCCCAGAAAATGTACAACAGTCATAGTAAGCAGTCCTCAGGAGCAGGATGATAAATGAAATCCTCCAGAGATGGGAAGAAGCAAGAGCCCAAGCAGAAGGGCCCTTACCCTAAGTAAGCTCCCCCCTTTATAATGAGTGGTGTTTATGGGACGGGACACACCTGTAGCCAACTCAGGTCAGCTGCCCTGGCTGACTCCAAACTGCTAATGGCAGACCATGGCAGGCCTGGGATTCTGTCCCAATGAAACCATGGAATGAGTAATATCATCAGTTTTAAGTAACACCACAGGAGGGACTGTTACTTTAAAAGTGAAAAGTAACACTTAACCTCGAAGTTGCTACTCTGTGTTAAGCTTTTATAATGATTTCTAAGTAGGAAAAGTGGTGAATAAAATGACCTTTTAAAAAAGACAGTACTGGAATAGTAGTGTTTGAAGCAAGAAAAAAGCACCTTTTTCTATGAAAATTAATTTTAGCAGATGATTACTACAGCTCTGGCAAGAACGTGCTGTTATTAAAACAGTATTTTTGACTTATCAGAAGGGGATCTAGTTGACTTTGCAGTATTAATATAATCACTGCTGATAATTTCCCTTCTGAAAAAAAAAATGCACAAAAAGTAGAACTAAACTCTCTGTTCTTCCATGGCTCAGCATGCATTATAGAGACCTAAAGGCAAAATTGGCCAAAGACCCAGTCCAAAGCCCATTAAAAATCAATGAAAAGCTTTGCAAAGGGCTTCTAGTGTGGGTTACTTCCCAACTGACTATAAATGAAATTAATCTGTCAGACAGCAATAATACAATGATATAATTAACCTGCTTAGAATATAATCACTTTAACTTTCAGTGAAAGTGATGAGTTTATTTCAATTACCTTGCCAAGATGCACTTGCTTGTTGTTGACCTGTTTGCTGTTGGAAAAAATAAAATAAAATCCTTTTTTGGTTAATCGCCTGGACTGGTAATGGAGTCTGACTTCTGGGGTCACTTGCAAATGTAGTGACAAACAGGGACATCTGTAGAATGGTGGAACAACAGCCATTTTCTTAGTGGAGCCAGGAGCATCTGCATTTCACCCAAAAGTTGATGAGACCTCTATGCAGTATTGATTCTTGACTTCAACAGCTATATGGATGGTAAGACAGTATTGAGGTAAGAGGATGCTCAAGTTTTCCAAACAGAGATGGGCAGGTGAGGGGAAAATGTGGGCCCAGAGTCTGGAGATACCGTGACTTTGGGTCTCTTTGTTCCGAAAAACTCCCTGACAGACAGGCCTTGTACCTCAGGATTTCACTGGGCTTTGGAGACTCAATAGTTCTCATTGATTTCTCAGTGCTATGGTTGAACTGTGCTTCCTCTCAGGGCAAGAACTAGCAATGACCAGTGACTGCCTCCTCTGCTTCAGTCCTGCCTTTCTCACCAGACTCTCAGGCCACTTCTGACTGTCTACTCGTGATTTCTTTCCTGTGTGAATTTCACATCACACCAGGACAACAGGGAGATGGCAAGGTGTGCTCTTCTAAGTATGCGATGCTTCTCACCTGTGCATCTTAATGGAAGTTACTGAGAAGAGCTGCATTAAGCCACAGGAGGGGAAAAAAAGAGCATTAAATAAAGATGAGACTATACCAAGTGGAGCTATGAGGAACTTGGCAGGTTTGATTCCCACAGGTTCACATGAGTATCTTCAGCTGTGATCCACTGAACAGCTGCCAGACAGTAGTCACAGAGGCCTGGGCTCTGGAGTGAGGAGAGGCCAAATGGAGTATGATTTTTCCTTCTATTCACTCCCTGCCACAATTGTACATATATTAAGCTTTACATTTCTCCCCTTTCTTTTAATTTCCAATTTATTTCCTGAAAATGTGCAAGTCCATAGTTTTCAACAGGAGACAATAGTTAGGGGTAGAATATAGTCAGCTTTCAGAGAGTCCCAAGATAGACCAGTTTTGACCTAGTAAACTAATCACAGATATTTCTTTATTCTTTGAAAAATCTGAGGCAGGAGATGTTTGAAAGTATGAAGGTCACAGTGCACAGTCATAGCAAAGTCACAGAACAAATTGTATAGAGTTAATAACAGTTGGAAAAAGTTCAGATGCATCTTTAAGCCTAAATATAGGACTGAATAAATAGTGGACCTGTAATGGACAGACTGAAGAGGAATTTTGTTTGTGTTGACCTGGAAGAATTTAGAGAAATGGGGCAAAGGAGAAAAGAACATATATATATATATATACAATTTTTTTATCCATTTGAGCCTATTCTGTTTTCACATTGTTTAACAGTAATTTTAATATTAAAAATTAGCTTCATTTTTAATGAGGTAAAAATGCCACTTAGGAGGCAATGAAACAGAAAAGCTCCAGTTTGAAAAAGCTGACAAAAGATGTGATCATGTCCCTGACAGTTGTTCTTCCTGACCCTTCTTCATTGCCAAAATAGGCCACATGACATGTTCACCCAAACATCTTCAGTTGTTCTGGAAATCTATTTTTAGGTGAAATTTCTATTCTCCTGAGAGTGCTTGCTGAGATCCTCTAAACCTGGCATTGAGTGTAAGGCTTTTACTTCTACATGGCAAGCTCTCCATATCATGGACAAATCCTCCAGTGCATGGCCAATGCCTTACCCTCCCTTTAGAGGGACAAGTTCATCTCCTTTGCTTGGCCAGATGGTGACTTGGTAGGTACCTACAGACTGCTAAGCCACCTAGCACAGCAATTCCAAAAGTAAAGGACCTGGCATTGAGCATTGGTTCATTTTTGTAGATGTGAAGGAGAAGAATGGGTACCAGTGTCAGGAGAAAAGAATAGGCAGTATCTTTCCTAAAAAAAGTCAGGAAATCTTTGCAGATTTCACTTTTCAGCCTCAGATTCATGTTTGCAGGAACCGTCACTTACAGGTCCAAATTAAACAGTTCCTTGCTTTGTTTCTTGTCCTTTCCGGTCCTTGGTTTGTGCTGGCTTTGAGTAGAACTCAGAAGGTGCACCTATTCTGGTGTCCTGTTTTGCAGTGTCACCTACTAAAACTGGAAGAATAAAACCATCTGGCAGACATAAGCAGAAGATGGGGTGAGTGGGCAATAACAGTTTGCTGCCCTGGTAGATACCTGTAATTAGGGTAAAAGATACAGTTCACCTTTTAAACACTGATTTAGGTCTTTTCTGCTCAGGATTCCCATAGGATGTCTTTCTTCATTCTGCGCAATCTTTAATGTATGAGATGGTTGGCAAGGAAATGCCTTGTTATATCTGGCTTCGTATTCAGCAAATATCCAAAAGGCTGAATGGTACTCTAATTAAAACCTATTTGCCTTGAACTTCCTCTATATGCATCAGCTTTCCTCTATGACGGCACTGTATCCCTTGGCATTATCTCAGATGTTATCCCAACCCATTCCTCCTAATGCTGGTGGATTCACTACCAGCTCAGTTGGTCAGTGTGCATTTTTCAGGGAGTAACAGGACTTTGGACTCTGAACTCCCTTGATCCACAGGCTCATAAACACAGGGCTTTTCACTGCTGAGCTCAGAGACACAAGTACAAACAGCACCAGTCTTGTATCCTGGGGCAAGGTAATTGGAGGATGAGGGGTGAAGTACATTGTCATTATTCTACTCGAGGGCAAAGCCAGTCTCCATGACAGAGCTGTGAGCAGAAGATGCTGAAGGCTATGAAGCCACTTGCAGTGGGGTACTTCATGTGAAACATGCCTGTGAGCTGGGACAGGTTTTGTTCCTAGACGTGGGTTTGGTGATTAGGTGTACAAGCCAGGCATGCCTGGGCCCCCTATGCATGGTAAATCCTACATGGGGTTTAGTGAATTCTGAGAATGGCTTGAATGTATGTAGGATCACTGTCCTTTCTCAAATCCCCTTGTATCTGCAGTGATTTAATTTGCATCCTTATTGTAATACCTTTTGAAAAGCCCGAACGACCCTCTTTCCCCAGTATTTAACACAATCCAGAGAAAGGGAAAGCTGAGGTCATGGCCTGCCATGAGAACAGAGATACTGTCCTCCCTGCTCTCTGTGTGTCTATTCATCTTTTTTATTTTTTATTTTTTTTTGTCTCATGCGTTTATGTGAAAGTGGAAGGGGCAGAGATCAGCTTTTTACCAAGTGGCTGGCATGGGATGGTATGGATGAATTTGATTTCTCAGCACTGCAGCCACCTGTGCTGTGGCAATATATAATTAAGGACACTAACAATGGCAGGAACAGTATCTCACTCCCAGCCCAGGATTAATGTCAGAGAGGATTGTGTCATCACTGCTTTCAAGTCATCAGCCCTCGTCAACTCTCATGGGCATCTGAAGACTGCATTGCCCTCCTCATGCTCTGAGACCTTCAGGATTTGAAAAAGAAGCTCAGAAATTATGTTCTTTATTTGAAAACTTTCTTTTCCACTGATTCATTAAACAGTATATTAAAAAAAACAGACTGTCAGAAAAATAATCCGACTCACATGAAGCCTTTAGGCCAAGTGCTAAAATTAAGTCATGACATAATACTGTAATAGAAGGTATATTGGTTTCCTTGTGTAACAGATTTATCTAGATATATTAATTCCCCATTCAGACAGTCCTATGTAGTATGTCCTGGGAGATGTCTTCTTTGTAGTTAAATTCCTAACTGAAAATTGACTAAAATGCTTGAGAAGAAACTGCTGGGGCAGCAATTTCCTACCCACTCCTCCAACTTGGCACCCCAGAACACATTAGCTCTCTACTACTGTTGTTTGCACGCACAAATTATTTTATAAGACTGACAGATTAGTGGGAAAAGCATGCAGCTTTTGCTGAAAAACAGTAAATAAGGTTTGGGGGTAGCACCCTTCTGGGAAAAAGGCACACAAAGTATTATTTAATATTTTTTAGATTAATATAGATCAATCTACATTCGCATATGGGCTGTGGGGCAGGTTTAGCTCCAGGTGCTCTGTAGCTGTTTTGTGGCTGCTCTTGGCAGCCAGCCTGATCTCCTAGGAGCCCTCCCTGTGCTAGAGGTGCTGTGGGGCAGAAATTTCTTTTTTTTCCAATCAGCTTTATTTTCTATGCAATTATTTTCTACTTTAGTCTCTGAGAGTTCTTTGCTTAAATTACAACAGAAGATACGTTTAAATATCTTCCGTGCTTCCCTTTTAAATCCTATCCTGCTGTGATTTACTGGATGCTGCTAAATGCAAATCTCTGGCTGGGAAAGCCAAGGCTGAGTGCTGCAGCAGAGGACAATGGTGGCTGAGATTTTATCACGAGGGAGCCTGTCTAGTTTCAGTACAGCTGATACTTTAAGAGTGCTTGCCACCTTCTGGTCTGAGAGAGGATTACAAGTGTTTAATTGGCATACTGAGGAAACGGACTGTGAAAAATGCTGGTCCTGGTCCTGGTCCTAATCTCCCTGAAATGGGTGAGAGATTTTCAAGCTGTTACAATGCCGATTGGAGAGTTTTGAAGTGAAAGGATGGATTTTTTTTTTTTATTTTATTTTTTTTTTCTTTTAGTCAGAAGGACACAGTGACATCTGGCAAGCAACAAACAAAAGTGATCTTTTAAATGAAATATTTGATCTGTTACTATTGGCTTTGTTGGAGAATGTCCTTTAACCATTATCTAAAGCCTTACAGGAAAAATATTGAGAGCAAGGATAATGAAAAATTAATCTTTTAAGTGAAATAGGTACAAATCCTTCAAAATGGAAAGAACTTTGAAATTAGGAGCTTCTTTTTTCCTCACAAAGCTGTTTCCAGATTTTGACCAGTCTGAGAAACTTCCAGTCATTCTTGTCAGATGTCAGCAGTCTGCTCAATTTCAGCGATGTCACTTAGGAGTATTACATCTGCTGTTTCTATGAGAGGAGGATGTACATTTTCTCCAGAAAAATCACTTCGCAGCACGGGTACTCAAATAATATGAATAGTATCACTACCAAAAATCAAAGTATATCTCAGACAGTCATCTGCAATTTAGCCAAATGAAAGAGTTCCACAAAACACATATATTTCGTGAAGGTAAGTATATGCTTATTCTTGTGTATCTCACATTTGCCTGGCTTCATCTATTTAATACTTAAAGTCAGATGTTATCGTACTATCCCCCAAAATACTTTATATTTAACTCTACAGAGATCCTAAATGAAGGCACCAGAGTATCTGAAAGCCTTCCAGCAGTGTATGAACCAATGTGACTAACATGCCATTTGTTTGTTCAATTCATTCCTTCCCAGCAAGGGACTAACAGGCAATGAAGCAGTTCTTTTTGTGTGTGCATTTTTATGACACACATACAGACTTATGTTTATATCAGAAAAGGCAGGTCAAACACAATGTTCCACCACACAGAGTGGCAGTGAAATTTCAATGATCCACAGTTCTTGGCAGTTCACATACAGATTTTGGCCAGAAAATGGTTGGCTGTTTTCTTGGATCTAACTTGGCCTTGCATGTCTTCACACTGCAATATAGTCCCTGTTTGTTAATTAGAGCAGACTTTGCTGTACTCCACCACTGGGCACTGCTTGGATGATGACTGTATGTACAGTGAGGTGAGCAGCAGCTGTTTTTTGGGTATGATCCACCAAGAAGATGTGGGAAGAGAAGCTGCAAATTGGAGGGAAGTCATTAAGTGCAGAGCAGTGCAGTGACATGCTGCAGAACTCCTTGCTGAGGATGCTAAAATGTACAGACAATACCTGAAAGGATTTGAAAACCAAAGAAAATTAAATCAAGGCTTTTGGGATGCCCCAGCACTGCTTTGATGCAGAAGAGTACTGAGGGTAAAAGCTCTGCCAATTCCTTCTGTCCATCACAAGAATGCAAAACAGGGTCAGAGCCCATGAAAACAAAGGAAGAAAAAGGAACAAGAGGTCTCTGGGGCAAAAAGAACTATTTTTCTGCCTTTTGCATCTTGCAACCCGAGTTTACTTACACCCAGTCATTCACTTAGGCAATGCTCAGAGTTACAATAATGTCTTGAGGATGAGCAGCCCAGACACCAAAGCACAAGTAGGTGAAGAAGCAGCTGGCTGCTGACCCTGGTGATCAAGTGATGCCCTAATCCCTCACTAATCACTGTCAGGCCCATTTTGGAGCTGTAAGGTTTTGGCAGGGCTTCCTTCCCTAACCAGGAGATGCATCAGATTTATGAAAAGGCTAATTAGGTTTATCCAGGCTAATTTATCCCTCTCTCCCTACCTGGATGAATATTCACAGCTGTTCATTCCCAGAATTTCTTGACAGAACCCTAAAATACATGAAGCCCAGAGGGAGTGTAGGTTTGAAGCTATAAAATTCCTCCTGCACACCCTGCTGCTGTGTATTGCAGTGTTGATAGACAGGAGAGATCTGCAGCAGGAGGTGTGAAATGGGTCTCTACCTCTTGCTTCAATGCATAAATCATCTTGTTGTGTCTTTGTACTGGTTGAGATGATTGTCCTGCCTTCTGTTCAGCCATATGACAATTACCAGTGAGAAACTGTGGCAAATATGTTAACTTAAGAAGCATGTTTGTCATCTCTCAAGTGCCATTCATTTTCCAAACCAAAACATGGTACATTTTTCACTGAATATTTGAGCTGACTTTCAATAACAAATCCATCTGCCATGTTATAGACAGAATAGCCATGTTTGAGTCTTCACTGACTGTGTGTTTAATTCAAGAATTAATTTTGCAGCCCAAAGGAGGTCAGATATCATTACTGCACCAGTGAAATCTCTCTGCAGATCTGCAAGGTCTCAGGTGTCTTCTGTCACATCAGAGTCTATCCACTGAAGATTAAGAAATAAATTTATTTGTCTGAAGTAATATTTGTACTATCCAAAAACCAACAACAAATTCTTGGAGGCTGAATAACATCTAATAATGACCAAGGTATCTGTACTTTAAAAAAATTATTTCGTTTTAGGATCAATTTGCTAGTTTCTCAGATTCATTTACATGAAACTTTTCTGCTTGGTACATCACTTTATAACCATTTCTAGAGTATTATGGAAACAAAGTTTCATTGCTCTGACTAGTCACAAGTGATACAGCATTTATCTGTTCATTATTTGGTTGAACGTAATCCAGATTTTGAGGACAATATATTTAAAATTCCCCCTTGGCAAATTTTTTTTTTTTTTAATACTTTCTTAAATAAACTAGTTTCCATGGATGTTTTTGCCAATACACTTATTCATTCAGAACTTTGGGCTTTATCCAAACTGACCACTTATTTGTCAGTCAAAATGGACAGACGTAGGAGGTCAGCATTTCTGGGGTCAGGCCATAAAAAAGAAGTTTTAGCATCCAGCTCTTTTCATGCTGTAGAGAGTGCTTTTCATTTTGAGCATGGCTGATTCCACAACTTTAAAATTACATTTTCAGAAAACAAATCATAAAACTACTGTAGAATCTGTTGCATTTCTCAGCATACATGAGGCAACATGAGAGGAGGTACCACAGCATGGTGAAATACCTTTCCCATTAAAGGAAGGAATGCAGCTGAACTTATTTTGCCATACCATTTACAGCTGAAATGAAAAAGGCCCACAAGTAGGTGTGCTATTGGATGGCAGCAGTAGAATTTTTGTGGGTAAAGATTATTTTCTGTGGAACACATCTTAAAAAGCCTCTGGAACATCCATGCAGGCCCCCGGGGGTTTTCGATGTCAGTACATAGCTTGCATAGAAACTATGCCTTCCTTTATACATACATAACCACATATAAAGAGAAAAAAAGTCTTAGTTTTATTTGGCTTTATCTCTAACATAAATTACTATTTCCTTGGGATGGTTGAGAATTTCTGTTCAGAGTTCCTCTATTTTGGACATAGGATGAATTTTAATGGGGGGGGGGGGGGGGGGGGGGTGGTTTGTTTTTTTTTTTTGTTTTTTTTCCATAAACCAAGCCCAGAACTGATAAAAGAGATTGGTTTGTTTTTTTTCCACAGTGGAAACTTGCTACCCTGAAAATGACAATCCAAATTCTGTCCAGGACAAGGTTGCCATGTAGAGGATGGGGGGAAGATGGGTCTGGCCACAAGGAGTAGGGCAGGATTTGATGTTCCTACTGGCAGATGGAGAATAAGCAGCAGTTACTGTCAACCCATGTACCCAAATCCCTCCCTCAGCTGCAGATTGACCTGCTGTTCTCTACACCACAAACTACAAAGTAGGGGATGGGACCATGGTTACAACACTGCCCCGATGTACTGTTGGTATGGATATATTCATATTTTGGTTGTGCTTATGGTTAGCCCTCAGTCCCTGAGTTTTGTTGCACAGGCTAAGGTACCAGAGTAAAAAGGAAGACATATTTGCAAAACAAAGATAGGAGTCATGGATAGCACTCTCAACAAGACAAAATTATTCTTGTTATAGGGGAACAATTCAATCAAAACTATCTAAAATAGTTTATTTAGACACATGTAAAATTAAAATTCCAGATTTCTATTGAACTGTTCATCCTGTTCCTTGTGTTTCTCTCTGAATTTTGTTTCAGTGAAACTCCAAAAACTAAGAGAAATTTTTCTATTTTTTCTTTTCTAACTTCATGTTGAACTAAAGAAACTGAGTTTTTCATAAAGCATATGACCACATAAACTACTTGGGTTTTCTCTTAAAAAGCTTGCAATGCTTCTCTCATTGAAAACATGCTTATGTGCTGCTATGATTGTGACAGTGAATACTATTCTATATTGCATATCATTCAAAGAAAAGAAGAAATATGAGAACCACAGAAATTTAAGTGGATGAAAATCCTGTAGCAGATGCATGTGACATAATTTTTCAAAGGAGTATCACAGAATTATTTGAAAATACCAGAGAGAAAAAGACTTTCATCCCTGAGTTCCTAAAATAACAAAACTGACTTGGAATCAAAGATGAAAAAAGCTGCTCTGGGTGAATTATAGGGTTCCCTCTGGCTGTATTGATCTTTGTTGAAGAGTCTTCTCTCTTTCATCTCTTTAGCTGTTATATCAGCATTACCTAAGGATCTGCATCTTTGGTGGCATGAATAGCTTTCTGAAGGGAGTGTTCCAAGTAACACAGAGAGCGAGTGGGTGAAGACTGCTTCTCTGATCCCTGAGAAGGCCTGTCTGACTCTTTAAACAACAATCAAGTCAGTATACAGCATAGATAATTTACCTTGTTAAATTTTCAGTGACTATCCTTGCCGTAATTCAAGTACTTCTTACTAATGAAGGAAAAAAAAAAAGAGGACAGATAGGCAGCTCTCAATGGATGAAAGCAATCACTAAAGAGTAAGAAAATCAAGTAACAAGTCTTATAATAACTGAATATTTTATCCACCTTGAATGACTTGCTTTGAAATAATTTCACTGGGAAACAGATGTTGGTGAGAATCTGACGAACTGGTAAATGTCAATAGAGAAGCATCAATCCCTTACTTTTCTTGGACTCATTTTTGCATGACTTACCCCCTGCATTTTGTCATTACTTATTTTCTTAATTTTCTTTTTTTTTTTTTTTGCTATTGCTGCCTCATGAATACACAGCTTTCTTTCTGAACTTGTGGCTGACTTTAAAAAATAACCTTATCTATGATTTGTTTAAGATTCCAACCCTACTCAGATATTTAATTAGTTAAATACTAACATTTCATATAGATTACAGTGCTTCTTCCCAGAATGATGTTTTTCTACTTCCACCCCACTCCAGTCTTCCCTGATTCTAAGCCAAAGCCAGGATGTATGCTTTGTTTTCCTTTGGGCATCTCTGACCATTTAGCTGTCTTACAGCCCCCATCTTAGAAATATTTTGCTTGGCCAAATGTAGTCTTGCTAGTGCAATGCAACTTGCGATTGCTTTGACAGTGACTGGTGAGAACACAGCAGAACTGGACGGGACATTTTGAAACCAGACAAATGGCAACCTGATTGCTATTCCTGCTGCTGAAATCAACACAGAGTACCCATGGATGAGTGATGTGATGAAGTTCAGACAGTATTTTCTTCCTTTTCTTGTTTGGTGGTAATAGAAAGTATAGTCCCTAAAGGGGGCTAACTTATTATTACAGTCAATTGAATGTACTGTGTAGTTATGTCTCAAAATACACGTGAGAATATATTCTAAGTCTTCTTAGGAGTCAGTGAGTAAACCTTGGCACTGTTGACAAGCCCTCAGAGGGCTATTAAATGCAGAAATACACCTCTGGCACAGGAAGTCTCTCAACCACAATTTCCTGAAGGCTGTGAGAGTATTTTGGGAAAAGTATCATCATACAGTCATCTTGTATTACATTCTCCAAGAGTCATCAGCTATTGGCCACTGCTGGAACAGGGGGACTGGAGTAGGTGGATGCCTCATGGAAATCAGAACTGCTGTTCTTAGTGAAGCTGATGGGAGTTTTACTGAGCATCTCAGTGGGGAAAGTCTTCTCTCACGGCTTTCACAATGGCAAAATTTAATTGCCTAAGTAAAAGTTCTCATAAATAAACATGTCAAATATTAGCATTAGTACTTAGATTTATGCTGTTAGGGCTGGGCCATTTCCGGAGCCCAGCTCATTCATGCACAGCTAGCTTGGGTATCTTCATACTAAATCAAGGTCTTCTGTGTAAACCAGTCCTGTTACTTGAAAATTTCCCTAAATTGCTCAGTTATGGGAAGCATAATCCCAGATTTGCTGATCATGTTGGATCCACAGGAAGCACTACTAGTGCCAATTCTTTTTCTATGATTTAGATATAGAGTAGCTGCAGCTTTTCTCTGTAGTCATTGCTGTAGTCAACGCTCACCTGTGTTAATGACTAGGCTAGGGAAGGAAGCAGAACCTGCTTCTTTGGCAGTGGAAAGTTACATTGTCTCTAATACAGCACTCCCACAGTCACAAAGAAAGAGTTTTACAAGACATTCCAAGGACATATCCCCTTTCATCTGTCTCAAAGGGGGGAAAGAATCCTTGCACATGATCTGGCTGGGCTCATTGAAAGGGCTTTAAACTAGGTCTGAATGGGGAAGATGATAAAACTAGGCCTGCTAGAGTTGATCCTAAGGGTGGCAGGCCATTGTTAGGAATTAAGTTGTTAGCCCAGCTCATGTGCCTTTACACTAATGCATACAGCATGGGAAACAAGCAGGAGGAGCTGGAGGCCATTGTGCACCAAAACTGCTATGACGTAGTCACCATTACAGAAACACGGTGGGATGACTCTCATGAGTGGAGTGCTGCAATGGATGGCTATAAGCTTTACAAACGGAATAGGCAAGACAAAAAAAAAAATCAGACAGTTAAGAATGCTCAAGCAGTCAAATAATCTTGGAAGAAAACCTAGATATCAAACAGCAGGAAATGCAGCTGCCTACCCATAAAAGTGCTGTGCTGTCCATATTTTACATTTTTTCCATTCACCCATTGTTCTGCCTTCTCAGATGCCACATAAATCCCTCCAGTGAATTTTATACCATCCATAAAATAAACCCCAGATTTTGGAGGGTATGATCATTTGAAGAGGCGCTTGACATGCATCGCTGTTTTCCATTCCTAAATGTAAACAAAGTGTGGTTACTCATGGTGCATAGTTTGCATTAAGACTCCTCTTCTGACTGTAAGAGAAAAAAGTTGGGAAAACAAACTTACTGTTTCCAAAGCAGCTCACTGCCTCTTGCTTCAGTGCATGAGGCACTCAAGCACATGAAAACAAAGAGCAATTCCTTTTAACTCAAGTATTTAAGTATCTGTTTCTAAAGAGGTTATATGGATCTGTACGGGTTCTGATCAATTCACTACATCATTTCTGTCCATACCATCTCCCCAAAACCCATGTCTGTCTCTATTGTGACTCACATGCCACCTGGATTGCTGTGTCCCTGCAGTGGTGCCACTGCCATATGACTTCCTCCATCTCATCTCCCTGGACACAACCTAGTTTCCATTGGCTTGAGAGCAGTTAGGACCCCACCTTTTGCTTTCTCCCCTGTTCACCACCTATTCCTATTTCCCACTGATTCCCAATTATGGTCCAGGCTTTAGTGCATGTTAGTGCTAAGTAATTTTAATACTATTAGTCTATAGTCAACCCAAGTTTGTTTCATTACTCCCCCACTTGCCAAATCAAATTGATTTTAGACTGTAACATCAACCAGGGCAGGATAATCCGTTACGTGCACAACATACAATAATAAGGGAGCAGTCATAAGACCCACAGCAGCATATTGACCAGTCCAAATTGTATGTTTTGGACACAGTAATTTCCAAAGAAATATCAAACATACAAGAATCTGAGTCACCTGGTCTCAGCTTTGCATGTCTCTCCCGACTCAACACCCAATCTGAGTCACAGGTCCTTCACCTCAACAGTTTTTTCTGTCCTTCATGATTCCCCCCTTCTTTAGGAAGAGGAGAGTAGGAATAGCAATACTTGCTGGGAATCATAGTTTATTAACAGGAAGTTGTGGAGAATATAGGTTTCTGAGACAAAGCAGCATGATGGAGATTCTTCTTGTGCCAGAGGGAGAAAGGCACCCTGGGATTGTCCCTGCCTACCAAGGATACTTGCTCACATTAAATTATAGCTCTAGTTTATCTACCTGTAAAATGTAGCTAATGCTCTCTTCTTCGTTAAGGTATTTGCGATTTCTGGGAATGAAGTACATTATATGAAAGTTATCAGGTTTCCTTCATGTGTGCCTTCACAATGCTTCCCTTCTCTCTACACAACTGTTTGCCCTTTGTGTGCTCCCTGGAGGGAATTCCTTTCTTGCAATCATAAATCTGAATTAGGTTGGAGACCTTCAAACCCTTGCTCTAGCTTTGAGTTATGCTACTTGATGTTGAAATGGAGCTGAATATGGATTAATCAAACTGCTGGCTTCTCTTTTTGTGTTTGGTTTATGGGTTTATGGATTTTTATGTGTGTTTTTTGTGAGCACAATTACCATGAATTTTACACAGTTTATCTTCCAGCAGTGATGCAAAATAATCACAAGAATTGGCATGACATATCAGGAGGCTTTCGTATTTAATGGCACATTGTACACAGAGTAAATAATCAGGCCTTGTTTGAGTCCACTTTACACCCTACTAAGTTTGCAAGTTTGTCTCGTGACAACTTGCTTTGGGCTGAATCATCCACAGAGCTCGAACTCACAATCTCTGCGACTACAGTTATTTTCTATGACTGGAGCTAAAATCATTAGGTTCATTGCCTCAGAGGCAGTAAGAGACTTGTCAACTTTCTCTACACTTCAGCTAGTAGGAAGAAAGACAAAAACATCAGGGAGAGCATCATGCCAAATGTAACCCATAGTAAGAAAATCTTCAATCTGGTTTGTCTATTATGTTAGCCTCTCTTGGCCATTTCACTTTACAGACATCACCAAAAATCAGAGATCCTCTTCAATAAGTGCTGCTTAACACAACACCTGATTTCTTGAGAATTAATTCATCTGAGTCTACAGCTTATGCAAACCTGTGTGATTTATCTCATTAATAAAAACAAGATGAAACAGTGCTTTTAATTTCAAAGTCCGTGAGAGACAGAACAGGGACTAAGGGATCCTGTGATAAGGGCATTGTGTCAGTTGAATATTAAACCAGTCATATAAAACCAGAATGACATGCTAACAGCTGAGGAGAGATGGGATATGTTCTGCAGGAATGGAAAAAAAACCCACAGTTATTTACAAATATCCTTACAAAGGTCACAAAATGTTCCAGATGAAAATGTTTACCATTAAAAGTAGTCTCAACTGGGATGAGTCAACACAAAAGGGAGAAGATTTTTATCCAAAATTTGGTTGAAGTTTTTTTTCATCCAAAATCTGTCATCCAGGCTTTCTCTTTGTGTATCAAAACCACTGGGATCTGAGAGGGCCCTGCTCCTCATGGCCATGTTCAGTACCTTGCACAAGGGGGTCCTGACTGGTTAGACTTCACTGAGCTGCACCTTTCAGTAATAACTCCTTTTTTGTGCATCAGTAATGGTGACTAGGAACATACTTTTCTCTTCAACATTATTCAGTCTGAACATAATAATTCTGGCATGCAATGAGAAAAAGTTGCTTAGTGTTTACCTGAAACGGATCTCTTGAGCCCTCTTCTACTGGGACTCAGATATTGCCACGTACTGAAATCTCAGATGACTCCATCCCATTTTATGAGCTGGGAGATGGGAAGCTAAATTCACTGTCCAGTGTGGGGAGTGATTTTAAAAAGTAAACTCTCATGAAAGAAACTAAAGCCCTTTTTAGTCACTGTCTTTGCATGGTAATACAACAAACAAGTGGTGTTAAAACAACATTATGCTAAGCTTAATGACTTTGCGTTCCTCATTTCTGTAACGACTAATGAAACATTATGAATGCAAAGCAAATAGTGTGTTCAGGCTAGTTCAGGATCCACATAGCATCTGAATATGCTGCATGAATTATTCACACTGTTTTTCTTCACCATTGTCATCCCTCCCCCATTACAGAATAAAGCTCCTTTCCTGGCCTTATCAGACTGCTCTAAGGCTGATCCTGTTGCACCGAAGAAAGTTTATTTCTAGTGTGTCAAAAACATATGAGCCAGGTCACCTAGCAAATAAGAAGTGATAAAATATTAATATGCTCCAGAAAGAAGGAAGAGGGGAAAATATGGCAAGCTTCCTCTCCAGTGTGGGTGAAGGTCGTCTTTCTCATTTTTCAGCAGTGTCCCAAGAGTGTTACGCTTTTCTGTACTGCCGCCCTACCCACAGCCCCTTCTTCGCTTTTAACTTATAAATGAGCACACTCACATTCTCTCTCAAACTCCACAAGGACTCTGGTACTCTCTATGGACACTTCTGCAAAGGGCAGAGTATAGCAGACTGAGAATGCATTGTGTGGGTCTGAAAAAGAGGCAATGTAAGTAGAAGGTAAGAGCCCAGCTAGCTGGATAGATTGTGCTGAACTGCTTGAGGCAGTTAGTTTTCTTTCTCAAAATCAAGGTGCACTTACTTCTGGTGTTAGCATTCAGAACCGACCCTGCTTTGAATCAGTATGAACTACCTTCCCTACAGCTTCAATCTCAGTTGCTGAAACTACTGTGATAATTACTGTTTGACCTTTGTGACCCATTTGTTAATTTTTGCAGCCAGAAAATAAGGGAGATTCAATTTTTACTTCAAAACCAGCATAATCTGTTTTTCAGCATTGACCTGCTGTTTGTCAGTGACTAGGAGACAAATATTTGCAGTGATTTGGTAGGCACATAGAAAGCAAATTGATAGAGAGTCAATTGGCATGCCAAATACTTTGCTATTTGCTCTCATGAAAGGCTGGTGAACTTGCTTTTTGTTTGCTTTTGTGGTTTGTTTTTTCCAGTTTGCTGCCCTCTGCTTGCCTTACCTAGAAGAGAGCTGATCAATTTGTCAGCATGTCATTTTAATCTCCATTATTTCAATGAAGATAGCATTTCTAATTGCTTATTTTTAAAAATCCCAGGGTTTTCAGAGACACACAGGAGGTCTCAGCCTGACAGACCAATATATATAGTGTGCCACAGCATAGATACCCATGAAAGAAAAAACTATAGACAGGAAGCAAGACAACCCCTATTTCTCTGCAAAGTTCTTGGGCATTTTTTTGTCAAGAAATAAGTGTGTGTGATAGGGGGTGTGGGGAGTGGTGGGGATCTTACCCTCCTCACCCCCAACAAGTCAGAAGGATCCAACTGTCTCTGCATTAAGAGAGCCTTAAAAAACCTATGCCTCCCTCTGGACTCAAGTAACAGGAAACCAGTGAAGTTTTATGCAAGTAACTGAGTATATCTCAACCTGAAGTGAACTTTCCTGGGAACTCCAACAGTATTCTACTCCCTTATTACTTCATACTTTGCTATATTAAGATATTGCTAATTGTGTGCTAGTTCCTATGCTCACCCTGTATTGTGTCTGTCATTAGAGGTGAGCCATGATAACCCATCCTTGCGCTATCCTTCCTTCTTCCAAGGTCTTCACTTCAGTCAAATATTCCACTGTACCTTAAAGACTATGAAATCTCTGCAGGAAACTCTCTTACCTGTAGTTAGCGAACAGTTCTCAGGACTATAATGCCCTCAACAGCCAGAGCCATAATCAGGGCAGTGTGGCAGTAATTACTAATTACATTCTAGGGAAATCATTCCTCCTGAATCTTTGGGATTTTGTTTGTTTGTGTTTTGGTTATTTTGTTTAGTTTGTTTGTTTTTCTGTCCCCCATATCTGGAAAACAGGTCCACAGATAAGCATGTCGGCTCCTCACAAGTGCATTGGGTTCACTGAAATGTGCCTGAGCAGGAATGCTGTGTATCAAGGAACACTTCCAATCTGTTGGATCTGTTTCCCCTCCCCCCCCCCCCCCCCCCGCCCCCCCTTCTCACTCCCCCCCCGCTCCACCACGCCCGACCGT